>JARBWK010000009.1:30483340-30502009 GCA_030556195.1 Anolis apletophallus
AACATGAGGAAGAACTTCCCTGATTGTGAGAGCTGTTCAACAGTGGGACTCCCTGCCCCTAGTGTGGTGGAGGCTTCTTCTTTGGAAGCTTTTAAACAGGCTGGATGGCCATCTGCCAGGGGTGCTTTGAATGCGATTTCCCTGCTGCTTGGCAGAAAGGGATTGGACTGGATGATGGCCCATGAGGTCTCTCCCCAACTCTAGGATCTAATGAAATGAGATTGGGACCCACGACTAATTCACTAGTTATAACAATGAGGGGACATTTGTTTATTGTGGGTTTTAGGAATGAGTTTATTTAGAAATGGAAGAGTAAATATAGAACAGCATTTAAAGTGAGTAAATGCAGATAAAAACCAGTGTGCGGCAAGGGTTTTGTTGATCCGTTGTTCTCTTAGTTTTGTTCTTATTATGTAGGTGTGTGTTTTTAGTCTTTAGTGTTTGTTAAGGATTCCTTTTAAAAAATCCCAAAATTTTAATTTGTATTAAAATGCTTTTCTTTCTTGCCTTTGAGTAAAAATTATTTTGAAAAACAGAGTGTGATGTGGCAGCTACAAATGCCAACGTGATTCTAGGCTGTGCCAATAGGAGACGTCGTGCCTACACCCAAGGAAGTCGCAGCTTTGCTCAGACCTCGCCTGGAATCGCTCTGTCTCCAGTTCTGGGCCACAGCACAACTCAAGATGGATATGGCCAAGTTAGAATATCTCCTGAGACAGGCTGTAGGGAATGGCTGAGAGAACTGGCTATGCCTAATTTAGAGCAGTGGTTCTCAACCAGTGGGTCTCTCCCCAGGTGTTGTGGCTTGCAACTCCTAGAAATCCCGGCCAAGTGACCAGTTGTGAGGATTTCTGGGAGTGGAAGGCCAAAACGCCTGGGGAGACACCCACAGGTTGAGCACCACTGGCTTAGAGAAAAGAAGGAAGGGATTCTTCCTCGGCAGGGAAGGAGGGAGGGGTCGGCCACAGATTGGTCTTTTGGGTTCATGGGACCCTTGACTGTCGTGTAGAAAAAGATTGATAGGAATGCATGACACCTCCGGTGTGTAGTGATACAGTTCTTAATAGACACGTGTTCACAGCACAATACTCTAAAGGGTGAAGGAAACAGAGAAGGTGACGTTAAGGGGAGGGAATCTGGAGAGAAGAGCGGAAGTGACCTGTATGTGCATGTCCTTCTCTGCCATGCGGCTTGCTATCTGCCATTGGTTAGAGGCTGTAACAAAGTAGCTAATTATAATGTATGTTTTAAATTTTTACATTTACGTTATTTTTATGCCGCTCATATCGCCTTCGGGCTGATATGAGCAGGATAGAAATAACGTAAATAAATAAATGTTGTGGTATAAGTGCAGGCCGACGTATGTGTCGCCTGAGCCGAGGCGTAGCCATAGCGACCGTTAGAGAAGCCAAAGGGGCGGAGCTAACTGCCACTTGGGAGGGGCGGCCATTTTAAAAGAGTGAGTTCCCTGTCGTGGTCACTGAATCGTACTTATGGTATTTCCCGCGCCTGCGCGGACAGTTCAGAATCTTTTAAAAGCGAATATCTCTTTAAATGGTAGCCCCGCCCACATTCCCTCCAGCATATATAGCCAGTGGGAGGGGCTGCCACCTCAGATCCTTTTATCCGCCACCGCTATGCGACAGCTAGAATCTTATCTAATATTTCTTATCTAATATTTCTTTTCTAATATTTCTTTGACTAGCGTATAATAACTACAAAACTTTTGATTAGAAGACATTTAATATTAATTATTATCAATTAATATTATTAATATTATTATTATTGGTGGCTATTCGTTATCTCCATTTCAAAGTTTAATTAATAATTAATTGAGAGGGTTTCTCGTGAATTTTGACTAGCATTAGTCAGTGGACAAAAGTGGAAGTCGGGTTCTGGTGTGTGGAGAAACCGAACCCAGGGGTTTAAGTCTTCAGCCTGTGAGTTTCTTACAGAGTCAATTGGACCTGTTTAAATTAGTAATTAGCTTGTGAGTGAAGGGGAAAGAAACCCCAGTAGAAACCCATAACTTCAGTGGGGAGAGCTGAAGGGGGGAAAAGGGAAGTTAGTGCCTTGAATTGTCAGTTAAGAAAAGAAAGAGACTTCGCAGGGAAATAAGTTTAAAACCGGTCTGGTGGAAGCAAAAGCCATACTGAGAGCTTGGCACATTTGGAAATTGTTTAAACTCAACTGTAACAACATTTAAAGGAATACAGAATAACCCTCCAATGTTGTACACCTGTGAATCCTTAAATAAATATTTCATTGATTAGTTCTTTATAATTAAGACTCATGTCCATTTATTGAGAAGAAGATTTACCTCAGAAGAAGGCAGCTGAAGATATTAGAAGAAAAGATTCTGGTTAGAGTAAGGAGTTACTCCTTTTAAAAAGTGCCTCAAGGAAAAACATTTGAAAAGTCAAACCTCAGCTACACGCACCACTACTAACTACTTTAGTCTCCTCATTGCCCTGGTTATATAGATAGATAGATGGTCATTTGGCTTGCTGTAGGTTTTTCAGGCTCTATGCTTCACAACCTCTGAGGTAGGCCAGGTTCAGAGCTGGGCGTCCATTGGGGATGGGAGGGAGGCGTTTTGTGTGTGTACATTGAGCGGGTCTTGCCTTTGGCCCTGACTAAACCTTTCTCCCCTCCTTCTCTCCCTCCCAGGCTACACTGTGCCCCACCACCACCACAGGTAAGGCTCTCTCTGCTTTTTTGGGGCACCAAGCCTGGAGTGGAGGGAGGGGGGATGCCCAGAGAGAGAGAAAGCCTCTCTTGGCAGAGGGTCTGCTTTGTAGCCCCTTATGATGGAGGGGGGCGCTGTGAGGGGAAGGCCAGGAGGGGGGCAGCGGGGTGTGGGTGTCGCTTTGGGGGAGACAAAAATACGGCAGAAATACACATAATACAATGATAATGTTGATAGTGTTGAAGGAAAATGCTGAGAGTGCCTTGGACCACAAGAAGATCAAACCAGTCCATCCTCCAGGAAAGAAAGCCTAACAACTCACTGGAGAAGGGTATGAGAGGCAAAGGCTATCTGGATCTGTCGCTGTTCGAGGTCTATGTATTTGCATCTATGTGTGTTTGTGGGTGAGGGATTTCCGATTGCCTCCCTCTTCCAGAGCCCACGGAGACCTTCACTGGCGAGGAGCCTGGACCCAGCCAGGCACATGGACACCCCCCCCTCCTTAGGACCCCCTTTGCACCCAGGTGGGGTTGAGAGGGTGGGAGCTGCGGTGCCTTCACCCTCGCCCAGAGGCCACTGCGAAGCCCACCAGACACGGATGTGGACCCAGCCTGGCACACGGGGAACCCACAGGCAACAAGGGGAAGGGTTGGGGGTCATGGAAGGGGATGAGGGGAGCAGCCTTCCTCTGGCGCCTGTGGGCCTTTCCCGAGGGGAGCCTCCCTCCCTCCACTTCCAGGGAGGCAACCCAGGGCTGATTCCCAGGCTGACCCCGACACTTAAGCACAGGCCTCAGGTCTCTCTTGCTCCCTCTCCTCAGTAGGCCTGACCTGAGGTAATAATAATCCCAGAGGAAGGCAAGGACACCTGGAAGGTATAAAGCAGCGAATGCCGTAACCCCCAATACAGTTTCTCATGTTGTGGTGACCCTTCCCCATAACATTGTCTCTGTTGCTACTGCCTCACTGCAGTTTTGCTTCTGTTATGAATCGTAATGTTAATCAAACTCTTCCAGTATTTCCTGGTGGTCATGGGAGTTCTGCGTGCCAGGTTTGGTCCAATCCCATTGTTGGTGGAGTTCAGAATGCTCTTAGATTATAGGCGAACTATAAATCCCAGCAACTAGAACACCCAAATGACGAAATCAATCCCCTCCCAACCCCACCAGTATTCAAATGTGGGCATATTGGGTATCTGTGCCAAATGTGGTCCAGTGAATGAAAATACCTCCTGCCTATCAGAGATTGACATGACTAAACTATCTAGTCCGTGAGCTGCTTTTTGCTGACGATGCTACCCTTGTCGCCCATTCAGAAGCAACCCTGCAGTGCCTAACATCCTGCTTTGCAGCAGCATCAGAGCTATTTGGGCAGGAAGTCAGCCTGAAGAAAACGGAAGTCCTCTACCAGCCCGCACCACAGGAAGAACACCATCCTCATTCGCGAAGTAATGCTGAGAGAGATCAGAGATTGACATGACGATTCAGAACAGGAGCAAAATGACAGTTATGAAGTAGCAACGAAAATAATGTTATGGTTGGGGGTCACCACACAACATGAGGACATGTATTAAGCGGTCACGGCATGAGGAAGGGTGAGAAACCCTGTCGTACGGTAGATTGTTCCTTCCTCCGAGTTAAATAATCCTTTTATTCCTGAAGAACGCAAGGCCCAAGATGACCTGAGTGACCAGGGAAACCTGGGAGTGCTGCTCCCACCTCGCCAGGATGCGTCTGTCCGCTGAACTGACCCTTGGCAGGAACCTTTCCAGACTGCCCTCTTGCCGAGTGGCAGTTAGCCCCGCCCCTTTCCTGCTGCTGCCTGGAGAGCTGTGTCGCTATGGCAACGCCTGGGCCTCAGGCCTAGTCCCTCCAGTCAGCCAAGGTTTATCTACATCCCAACCTTAATCCACAGGCCTCAAACCCACGTGACGACCACTAGGCGTTTCGTGACAGGCCCCAATCCACTGCGAGTCCAGGCCTGGACCCACTCCGGCCCTCTCTCCCTCCCTCCAGGTGTTTTGGGCACCAGCAGACCCTCCCTCCCTCCCTCTTCAGCCCTTTGGAGAAAGATAGAAAGAAGGCCTGGGATGAAGACACACCGGAAGGAGGAGAGGAAAGAGAAGGAGGGAGAGGCCAGAGGGGCCAACTCTTCTCTCCCCGCCGGGCAAGGAAACCTAAAGGGGAGGGAGCCTGGTTTCTAGAGGGGCCGGAAAGGTGGGTTTGAGGAGGAGGCCCACTTCCTTCCTTCCTGCCTCTCTGGGAACCACACTGCCTCTCAGTTGGACAACTTGCGGCCATAGAATCATAAGAGTTGGAAGTGACCTCCTGGGCCATCCAGTCCAACCCCATTCTGCCAAGAAGCCGGAAAATTGCATTCAAAGCACCCCCTACAGATGGCCATCCAGCCTCTGTTAAAAAAAACTTCCAAAGAAGGAGCCTCCACCAAACTCCAGGGCAGAGAGTTCCCCTGTTGAACAGCTCTCACAGTCAGGAAGTTCTTCCTAATGTTCAGATGGAATATCATTTCTTGTTGTTTTTGCCAGTTTCCAATTCGTCTTCCAAAGTCTTGGAAGGTGTGGTCACAACTCCAGGTGTTCTTGGATGACACTGATTATCTGGATCCGTCCCAGTTTGGCTTCAAACCGGGTCATGGAACAGAGGCGGCCTTGGTCTTCTGAGTGGATAATCTATGCAGAGAGCTTGACTGGGAAAGTGTGCCCCCCGTGTTGGTTCTCCTGGACCTTTCAGGAGCCTTTAAAAAAAATTAAAAATCTTTTATTTATTTATTTGAGGAAGGCATTGTGTGCCATAGTTCGTCATTGGTGGGCCACAGTGCTCTAAGGAAGTGAATTGAAGTACTGCAAGTCCCATAATCCATGGTCCATCCTCCCTCAAACTGCACCAGGATTTAGGGTGCACCTTGGGGGGTCTGTGTGCCAAGTTTGTTCTTGTTCTGTCACTGTTGGGGACCTAGTCAGGCAAATCAAGTTGAGGAAGCCTTGCTGTCAATTTTGGGCATGGTCTGTGATGTATAGGGGCTGCAGTGTTGTTTGGGAAGTGAATGAGGTGAAGGTACTACAAATCCCATCATTCGTGGCCCATTCTGCCCTAAATCACACCAGGTTGTGAAGTAGCCCATTGGGCCCCTGTTTGGCCAATTTGGTCCTGATCCGTCATTGCTGTGGGCCGCAGTGGCTGACTGCCTGAGGCCTTCATTTTCCCTCCATGTATAGGGGCTGCAGTGTTGGTGAAGGTACTGAACATTCCATTTCCAACAGGAAAAAATGTCAATTGGCTAACTTCAACTCCAGCCATTTATGCCTGCCTCAGGCCCTTTCCTTTCCTCTCTGTGCTGTGTTGGAATGTTGGGAAGCTCGCCAGTCACAGCCATTTATGCAAATAATCCCGGAGTGGCAGCCAATCGAAATGCTGCCACATATTCCTTCCACCGCTCAGCCGCAAAAACGGACTTTTATTATATACACTAGCTGAACCCAGCACGCGTTGCTGTGCCCTATGTAGGAGATGCGGGAAAATCTTAGTATGTAAGGGTTGGAAATGATGTGAGCATGTGTTTTGTGTGTGTATATATGTGTATGCTTATGTGTATGTATGTGTGTTTATATTTGGGGGTATGTGTGTGTGTGTGAATATATGTGTTTGTGTATGTATGTGTATGTGTATATATGCGTGTGTATATATGTGTATGTGCGTATATGGGTGTTTGTATGTATTTATGTGTGTATATATATGTATCTGTGTATTTGTGTGTATGTGTGTTTATGTGTATATATATGTATGTGTGTGTTTGTGTACGTATATGTGTGTGTATGTATGTGTATATATGTTTAGGTATATATATGTGTGTCTATATATGTGTATGTGTGTGTATATGTGTGGGTTTGTGTTGTTTTGTGCAGGATTTTTTTATTATTATGGGGGTTTTTTTATAAGCTTGCCTGTCTCTTCCATGTCCGTCTGTTCTGCTCCCTGTTCGCCCTTCCTCGCCAGCTCTGTGTCGAAGGGGGGGGGGGTGAAGGGGGACGCTAGGAGGACGGCTGTGGCACATCTGCCTCGTCCGTTGACTTCTTGCTCTCCTCCGCCGCCTCCCTTCCGCTCCCAGAAGAGGAGGGCGAAGGGAGAGAGATCGCACGGGCCCCTTTTGCCCTCCTCTTCAGGGAGCAGCAGGGAGGCGGCGGAGGAGAGTGAGAAGGGGGCGGAAGAGGTGGCCATGACGCCATCGCTCCCCCTTCGCCACTTCCCTGCCGAAGAGGGACCTTCAGCAGGAGGACGGGTGCGGTGGAGACTGGTGCGGTGGTCGGGCCTCCTTGGCTTCCTCCTCCGCCTTCCGTTTGTGGACCTGGGGAGGTTTGTGGACCCGGACGACACGGGCGGCACCGTGGCCACCTCCTCAACCTCCTCCTCCACCTCCCCTTCCACCTCCCTCGTCGCCTCCCAAACGTTCCCGGCACCGCCGCACCTGTCCTCCTGGCGAAGGTCCCCCTTCGGCCCCCCTTCGGCCCCCCTTCGGCAGGGAAGTGGCGAAGGAGGGCGATGAGGTTGTGCCCTACCTCCCTGTCACTTCCGGAAGAGGAGGACGAAGGGAGAGAGATCGCACAGCCGGCTGAAAGAGTGCGAGGAGGCGGCGGAAGAGGCGGGAAAGTCGCCTCGTTGGTCATAGCGAAGCCCCCCGTGCTGTAATGGCGCCGTTTTTGAGCTGGTCGGTGGCATGAAGGAGGAGGTAGTGGTGAGGGAGGGCTGTTGGTGAGGGGCTGGGGGCGGGCGGGCCTGTGTGCGTCGCCACCATTGTCAAACAGGGCTTTCCCTCTCTGCTGGCCTCGCGGGGGAAGGAGGCAATTGCTGTGTAGCATGCGCCGCTATTTTCAATGGGTGGTTTTTGGGGGGCTGTGTTTGGGGGTTTGGAAGGTAGGGAGGGTTTTTTTTGTGTGCCACGAATGTACCTCGTGGTCTGTGGGAATGTGTTTGGTGGGTTTTGTGGTTCTAGGGGTTATAGTTTTCCCGTGTATGATCGTCAACGCACGACCATTCGATTTTTATATATAGAGATAGAAAAAAATAGATTGGAAAAAATAGCGTATTTGAACAGATAATAATTGTCTATTGTAAGCATACATTATAATAAACATAATTTCTATATTATCTATTCCCATTCTTTACAGAACAATCATATTACATTTTTTATTTTTCTCCCACCTCCACCCCCCCTCCCATATCCCTCCCACTACTTCTTCTCTATATATTTATTTTTAACCACGAACACAGCTTTTGAAATCTCTGTACAATATCTGGACCGGCTTCTCCTTCTTCTATCCATTTCATATATGTTCCCCATTTCTCTTTAATTTCTTCTGTTTTGTCTACCCGTGAGTCTTCTTGGTTTATACATGCAATGATAACTGATTGGACTTGTTCAAATAAATAGTTATTCCAATTTTCCAAATTCCATTTCTTTTCATCTCTCCATCCCCAAGCTATTACTGCCGGGATTAAAAATCAATAAAGAGAATACACAAATATTGACTAAAAATATATGTAAAAGGAGAAAAGAAGAAGTACAGGAAGGCACAGGCATCAAAATCACAACAAAACTAAAATACCTAGAGGTGATATTTACAGCTAGCAATGCATAATTACTAAAAAAAACCCCAACTATGATAAAAAATGGTTAGAAATCAAGAAAAAATTAAAGAAATGGAAATTGTATGCATATGTGGTGGAAGTGTAAGATGGTCAAAAAAAATACTGGTAAAAAATATACATTTAAAATAGAGAAAATTCTCCACCTACATTTGAGTTTAGACCTGAGTATTTTTATTGGAAATGACAGACTTTGAAATGGATAAAAACACAAAGAATATATTTATTTATATGGTAACAGCAGCTAGGATTAAGTTAGCCCAATTATGGAAGACACAAGAAATGCCAACCATGGAACAATGGGCCTTGGAAGTAATGGATATCATGGACTTATTAACACAAAAATTAGACCAGAATAATTTCCAAAAACACAAAACAGATTGGGGGAAATTTAGGGATTTTTAAAAAATTAAAATATAAAAATATATGTTAAAATGACATAAAAGAAAGGCAGAAATCGGAGTGTCCTGCAGTGGCTCTGCTCCTTTTTAGAGGAGGAAAATTCAAGAAAGACTGCTAGAATTCAAAAAATTTAATCTTTCATGGTTTGGCAGAATAGCAATTTTTAAAATGAAAATATTATCTAAATTTAACTTCTTCTGTAATATGTTACCTATTCCTCTGTAGTCAATATTTTGTAATGGAACTAGAAGGAAATGGACGGGCCTTGCTTTTCCACTTCTGAGCTGCACCCCTCCTGGTCAGTCAGCCAAAACATAGCAGAGTGGGCCGCTCTCCACTTCTGAGCTGGTAAATCTGTCTTCCTGGCTCCCCCTCTTCACTCTGGCTTCAGAGTGTCAGTTGGTGCTGGGGGAAGGGACTCCCAACCGATCGCCCAGGAGCAGGGGCGGTCTAAGGTTATTTTATATAGTAAGCAAACATTATTTGGCGCCCCCTTGTCTCCGCCCCCTCTCCCTTTGCCTCCGCCCCCCTGCCTACTTTGCCTCCGTCCCCTGCCTACTTGCATGGACGCCGCCGCGCCGCCCGTGCCGCCATAACAGACTTCCCTGCTGCTAGCCTGTTGCCTGCAGGAGCTTCTGAGCATGCGCGGACATTTTCGCGCATGCCCAGAACTTCAGCTCTGGCAGTTCTGGGCATGCGCGAAAATGTCCGCGCATGCTCAGAAGCTGCTGCAGGCAGCAGCAGGGAGGTTTGCTACAGCAGCGCGGCCGGCGCCGATCCCTGCTGCGGCCTGCAGCAGCTTCTGAGTATCTTGCGGACATTTTCGCGCATGCCCAGAACTGCTGGAGCTGAACTTCAGCGCCGGCGGTTCTGGGCATGCGCGAAAAGGTTCGTGCATGGGCAGAAGCTGCTGCAGGCGGCAGCAGGGAGTTTTGCTACGGCGGCGCGGCCGGCGGCGTGGCGGCGCCCATCCAACATGGCGCCCGACGCGGCCGCGTAGTTTGCTTACATGGACGGACCGCCCCTGCCCAGGAGACATGGTGGAAATCTGTTTTCCTGGCTCCTTTGTGGTCCCTTCCCAATCTAATCAACAAGGATCCCATCTAATCAGCGGGGGGCTAACCAATTTAGCTTCATTCCGCAGAATAAGTTGCTCTTCCTTCTCCAGTGCCATCTTCAATTTTCTCTGGACAATAGGAGGTGTTTTTAGAGACTTAGCCTCCTGCTTTACTGCCAGTGAGTAACTATTATTTATTTATTTACTATTTTTTATATGCTACCCTTCTCAACCCCGAAGAAGGGTAGCGGCTTACAGCAAACAACAATGCTGTCAGAGTGGCTTACAATGTACATATAACAATATTGCCGGAGTGGCTTACAGCAAACTGAAAAAACAACAATTAACGTTACTGTCATAGCACAACATCAGCACTACACATCATATTGCACTACAACATATCGCAATATTGCATGTAATACAAATATACAAATTATAATATCACGATATAATTTTTATATCACATTATCATTGGCAGTTTTATACTGTGTTACAATACACCACCACCAATACCAAATGCATATTCCACACACCATACCGTAATCACACTATTATTATTATTACATTACAATTATTACACTATAACATAATACAATATATTGACATTATAATATATTATATTAAATTACAATGCAATGCAACATTATATTATATCATATATTATTATATTATATTATAAATAAAATAATAAATAACTATAGAAGGGGATGAAAAGGACAGGGTGAAGAATGGCAGTAGTCTCGTTTTCATTGTCTCCGTTTATTGGGTAGGTGGGTGGTGGTCTCACTTATGGCGTGCCTTGAGAATTCCCATGGGAGGTCATCCAGCTTGTTTGCAATGGGAGGTCCCAAGGATCCTATGGTCAATGCTTGACCATAGGATCCTTTGGGCGGGGACCTGAGTATCCGTCAATGTTTTCCTCACCTGTTTTTGATGTTCTATTAGCCGTACCCAGTTTTTATCTTCCTGTCTTTCTTCAATGTTCAGCTCTTGTATTTCTGTTAGGAGGAGTTTTTCCTTCCTCTTATGAGTCTGCGGAGAGATCAGAAAATGCTGGGCGACCAAAAGGAAGGAGGGAGGACTTCCACTCTGACTGGGTAGCCTTTGGGGGTCCCTTCCCAATCTAATCAACAATGATCCAATCTAATCAACAATGTGTGTGGGGTGGGGGGGGCTAACCAATTCTGCGTCGTTCCTTTGACGAAGTTGCTTTAACATCTCCAAATGTATTTTTGTCTCTTGTTTGGCCAGAGCAATGCGCTGTCCCGCATCCTCAAGAGCCTTGCGCTTCTGCTCTAATGTTTGCAAATATCTATAGAAGGGGGGGGGGGCTAACCAATGTAGCTTCACTCATTCATTATTATACTACCGGTAGCTTGGGGACCCGGAGTTGGTCGGGTTATTTGAGAAAGGTATTACTTGGTCTTTATTAGATACTAGCTTGGGGACCCGGCGGTGCCCGGGTTATTTGAGGAAGGCATTGTGTGCCATAGTTCATCATTGGTGCGGGCCACAGTGCTCTAAGGAAGTGAATCATCCATGGCCCATCCTTCCTCAAACTGCACCAGGATGTAGGGTGCATCTTGGGGGGTCTGTGTGCCAAGTTTGGTCTTGTTCTATCATTGTTGGGGGCCTAGTCAGGAAAATCAAGTTGAGGAAGCCTAACAATATCCAATGAGCTGAGGCCTAGTCAGGAAAATCAAGTTAAGGAAGCCTTGTTGTCAATTTTGGGCCTGCTCTGTGATTTATAGGGGCTGCAGTGTTATTTGGGAAGTGAATGAAGTGAAGGTACTGCAAATCCCATCATTCGTGGCCCATCCTGCCCTAAACCATACCAGGTTGTGAAGTGGGCCATTGGTCCCTTGTTTGCCATGTTTGGTCCTGATCCGTCATTGCTGTGGGTCGCAGTGGCCGAGTGCCTGAGGCCTTTTGTTTTCTCTCTGAGTCACCTTAGAAGTGTATTGGGTGAAGGTACTGAACATTCCATTTCCAACAGAAAAAACTGTCAACTAGCTAACTTCAACTCCAGCCATTTATGCCTGCCTCAGGCCCTTCCCTTTCCTCTCGGTGCTGTGTTGGAATGTTGGGTGGCTGGCCAGTCAGAGCCATTTATGCAAATAATCCGGAGTGGCAGCCAATCGAAACGCTGCCACATATTCCTCCCACCGCTCGGCCGCAAACACTGACTTTTATTATATCTATAGATTTATGTGGCTAACCAGTTCTGTTTTCTGGCCTCAACAAGAGATTATTCCACTTCTCCACCTCCATTGTTCTCTTCCTTTGGACCAAAGCAATGTGGTGCTCTTCATTTTCCAGTTCTTTTAGCTCTTGGTCTTTCATTTCTAAATAGTTATTGTGCATGATGGTATTTTTCTCCTTGAGGAGAGTGCCCCAGCATCTGGATTGAAACATTTAGGGAAATATTTCTGAATACTGCAGCACTTCCAACTTTTTCTGCCAGGAAGGGGGAGAGGAGAGGGAAATCTTTACAGTCCCACTAATTTCCCTTTGCATATTGCTCTCTGCTGCCACTTTGTTGCTGGGGTGATATTGCAGCCTTAAACCAACTTCCCTGCCTTGTATTGATATACAATCTTTGTAAATGGAGTATAATGCGTCCATAGTATTCTATGTATTCATTAACAATAGCATAACCCTGACTCCATTGTGGAACTCTCTGCCTTCCCCGGAGGGAGTGTGGTGGAGGCTCCTTCCTTGGAGGCTTTTAAGCAGAGGCTGGATGGCCATCTGCTGGGGGTGCTTTGAATGCGACTGTCCTGCTTCTTGGCAGAATGGGGTTGGACTGGATAATTTATAGCAGACATGCATGGGCGGCCTGACCTGGTACACGGCGTAAGCACCCGCCGAGAGCGCCACATCCGCAGGGGCGCCGCAGAGAGGTCTCGCCCTCGCTCCGCCCCTGCCCCGCCTCCTCACCGGCGCAAGGAGGTGGAGGAAGGAAAGCCTCACCCTCAAAGCTGATGTCGCGCATGCGCGACAGTGGCCCCAAGGGGGGGGGCCTCCCCACGGCTCCTCCCTCCTAAAGCCACCATGCCGGCCTGAAAAGGGCGATTTCGGCCGCTTCTGAGGCCGGCAAGACGGCTCTAGGAGGGAGGGAGGGAGGAGCCGTGGGGAGGCCCCGCCCTTGGGGCCACTGTCGCGCATGCGCGGCATCGGCTCTGGGGGTGGGGCTTTCCTTCCTCCTCGCGCCGGCGAGGAGGCGGGGCGGAGCCGGGGGCGGGGGCAGAGCCTTTGGAGCCAAGGAGAGCAGAGCAAAAGGGGGGGGGCGCGGCGGCCGTGGATGGCGCTTCCGTCGCGCATATGCACTTTTATTTATTTTTTTAAAGATTTTTTTTTACTTTTTGGGGGGAGTCCGGACCTGCTGCACCCCCAGGGCCGCCGCCCTAGGTCATGGCCTAGGGTGGCCTTATGGGTAATCCGGGCCTATCTCCATGGCTGTGGGACAGGCACTCTGCCCCCGGCTTTCCCCTCTCCCTTTCCTATGGCAGACGGCTCACTGGAATTAGCTACAAAGCAATTCAGGTGTCTGAATCAAACAGTACACAGTATGTATCAAAAGTAGTAAAGTATATTCGCTAGTACAAAATAAAGGTGAACCATCCGCAATGGGACAATATAAATTGTAAGTACAGCGCAATTACACAGTGGTAAAATACTTCTCAATGAGAATTTGTATCACAGTAAAGTACAGTTTACAACACAAGTAAATGGCAGATCACAAATATAATATACAGAAGTCTGTAGATGAGCAAATACATTAGTATCGTCTCAAGTCCTGGGTTGCTGGTATTAAAGTGTCTCTAGGTATAAGTAGGATTATATTTAAAGAACCAGCAGGGCGCCAGGAGCGAAGTCCGTTTAAAACGGAGGTTGGAGAGACCCGGACCGCTCGAAGTTGCCTCTGGCATGCAATGCGCATGCGCCAGTTCGTGTTGTGTTGAACCGCTGGGCAGGCTGGCCACTGTAGTTTCTCCTGTGCTGGCCAAGGTAAGCGCGCAGTGCGCAGGCGCGGCGTCGCTATAGTAGCGAGCCGCTGAGGAGCTTGGTCTTGGTAGTTTTGCAGGCTTGGCTAGCGTCTGAGAGTATTACAAGCTGCCAGTGCAGCGGAGGGTAAAGCTGTCCCTCGCAACTATCACAATGGTGAGGGAGATGCGGGGAGGGTTGCCTGACGGCAGGAGCTCGCCCCCAGGCCGGCGGGGGGCCGTTTCGTCCTATGGACTTCTTCAGAGGCTGTATAATTGGGCGTCCTCAGAGGAGTATAGTCTTTTGAGCGTTTTCAATTCGACAGGAGGACGGACCATTCCAAGGGCAGGATATTTTGTACTAGCGAATATACTTTACTACTTTTGATACATACTGTGTACTGTTTGATTCAGACACTTGAATTGCTTTGTAGCTTATACCTAGGTGTAGCCCTTTGCTTATCTATATCAGTGTTTCTCAACCAGTGTGCCGTGGCACACTAGTGTGCCGTGAGCGATCATCAGGTGTGCCGCGAGAAAAGCTCTCTGCCCCCCTTCCTTCCCCCCTCCTCCTGCCAAACTCTTGCTGCTTGGGCCGTTTCCCCAACCAGCCTCCAATCCGCCATGACTCCCGCCATGACTCCTGCCCCTTGCTTGTTGAAGCCGCACGGAGGAGGAGCCCCGCCTACTGAAGCCCATCCACCGCTCATGCTCCCCTCTGTGAGAGAGCTGAAGCCGGGGGATGACGCAGCCTGGCTCTGCCCCTCCCCCCTGGGTTCAGCACTCCCACAGCCGCCAGCCTTGAGGGGGCAGTGCCAAGCCAGCAGTGGTAGAGCCAGCACAATGCTGGCTTGCCCCTGCCCCCTCAAGGCTGGCGAAGCTGTGGGAGTGCTGAAGCCGGGAGAGGGGCGAGGCATGAAGCGGCCTGGCTCTGCCCCCTCCCCCAGCTTCAGCGCTCCCACAGCTTTGCCAGCCTTGAGGGGGCAATGCCAAACCAGCGGTGGCAGAGCCAACACAATGCTGTCTTAGCACTGCCCCCTCAAGGCTGGCGAAGCTGTGGGAGAACTGAAGCCGGGAGGAGGGGGCGGGGCGGGGCATGGTGTGTCTTGGCTCCTCCCCCGTCTTCGGCACTCGCAGCTGCTCCCAGCAAGTCACCATCCCCCAGCCATTCTTTACTGTGTTAGAGTGTCATTTTGTGTCATTTTGGTTGGTGGTGTGCCCCCGGATTTTTTTAATGTTAAAAGTGTGCCGCGGCTCAAAAAAGGTTGGGAAACACTGATCTATATGGCTCATTGGAATTGGTCAGCCACTGAACAAGAGGTTTGGGGGAAAGGATCCACCGTGATGCATGGGAGTTGTAGTTCACCTGCTGCCAGAGAGCACTGTGAACCCAACCAAGGATGGATCTGGACCAAACTTGGCCCAGAGATGAATCCCCAGGACCTCCTGAACACGGGGCTTCTCCTCAGGGACTCTATTCATGGCCTAGTAGTCCAGAGGAAGGGAGGGTGAGAAGGCGGCAGCAGGTTCACCCAGTTGGCAGCAGGCGGCAGGCCCAATGGGGAGGCAGGGAAGGAGAGCCAAGGCTCCAGAGCAAAATGCAAAGCCATCTTCGCAGGTGAGAGAGAGAGAGAGAGAGAGAGAGAGGGAGGAGGATGGGCCAAGACTCACACAAGGAAGAACCTCAACGGGGGAGGCAGGGGCGGTCCTACAAGATAGGCCAAGTAGGCAGCCGCCTAGGGCGCCATCTGGGAAGGGGGCGCCATCCTGGCCGCATGGGGGTGCCATCCTGGCCCTGCCAATGTGCCTCAGACAGTGCTGCAGCTGCCTGCTTTTGACCCCGGCCTTGTGCGCTCCGGCGCCGCTTCTGGGCACGCGGAGGTTTTCACGCAGCGCAGTTGCTCTGGAGCTGAAGTTGAGCGCAGGAGCAACTGCACATGTGTGAAAACCTCGCGCATGCCCAGTAGCTCCCTTGCACAGAAGCCTGTAAGCAAAGCACTCCCTATCGGGCAGGCAGGGAGTGCTTCCCCTCTCCTTTCGTCTCCGCCACGTGCGCGTTTGCAGGGAAGGAAAAAAGAATCAGTGAAGGGAAGTTTAAGTGAAGGAATGAATGAAGGGCTTTCCTCCTCCTCCTCTGTGACCTCTTCTCTCCCTCCTTCCTTTCTTCGGCTCTATTTCTGTCTAGACCTGAGGGGCCTGAGGCTATGAGGAGTTGTGGGAGTTGGAGTCCAAAACTCCTAGAGGGAGGGATGGCCCAAGTTTGCCCAGGCCGCTGCCTGTATTCGACCTCATTTGAACATTTTGGCTGTTTTTCTATTTACATTTACATTGGGATCCTAATTTTGGACTTATGGGAGACTCCTATGAATTATGAGTCAGGTGATAGGTAATAGATTCTGATTTTGATGCATTTACATTGCATTTCTTGTTGATTATTATACAGTTCTGCTTAATATTGTCATACAATATAATACAAATACAATATAACAATAGAATAATGATATATGTTATATTACATGTAATATTACAAACAATATTGCAGTATAGTAGTATTGTACAAAATAGTAATATATAATATTTTATTTTACTTTATTTTGGGTTATTTGAGTTTTCTAGGAGTAATGAAAATATTTAGTAGAGGATAATTTTATTTAAATAAATAATGTTATTATTTTATAATAATAATATAATAGAATGTTACATTATATTATAATGTCAATATATTATAATATAATTATATTGTAATGTAGTATAATATAATTATGATATAATATAGTTTGAGTATGGTATAATATATTGTATATACATTGATACAATATACTACTACTAATGGTATTGTGATATTATAATTGTATATTTGATTTACATGGGGGCGGCAAAATCATGTTTTTTGGGGCACCAAAATAATGTTCGCCTACCATTTAAAATTACCTTAGACCGCCCCTGCGGGGGAGGGGGGGCACAAAGGCCAGGGGCTCCACTGAGGCAGAAGAACATAAGGCCAGGCCCAGATTCTCTCCTGACCTCACCACAACCCCTGCTGAGGAGGAGACTTGCCACAGACGCAGGCGAAACGTCAGGAGAGAATGCTGCTGCTGCTTCTCGAGCATGGCCAGGCAGCCCGGGAAACCTACCACCCCCTGGTTGTGATACTCCAGCTGGGCCCACGTGGGGAGGAAGGGGAGAAGCCCTGCAAGGGTTCGGAGGACTCGGAGAGAGAGAGAGTAGGGGGAGGCCTCGCCGCTGTTGCTGGCTCTGAGGGGAGGGAAAGGAGGAGGACAACCAAGCCTCGGAAAAGGGCCGCTTCCCCTTTAAACATGCAAATGAGCTCCGCGGGGCGCCCGGGCGGTCATCCCCCTTTCCCCCCGCGCGGCCAATCAGGAGCGCGTCCCCGCCCCCGGAGGGAGGGAGGGAGAGGGCGTGACGTCACGCGGTCCCCGCCCCCTTTCCAGCCCCCGCCATTTGAAGAGTCGGGAGCGAGACAGGAAGGTGAGCTGTTGTCTTGGGACCTTTGCTTGGCCGCCAAAGAGGAGGAGGAGGAGGAGGAGGGACCCTGGCTGGGCCTGAGGGGGAGTTGGGGGAGGGTCAACACACCCTTGAATGCCGCCCTGGGGTGCCTCCTGTGCCTGGGTTCTCCTCAGGGCCGTGGCCTCCTCCTCCTCCTCGTGGGTTCTGTCAGGATCCTCGCATGGGAAGGCTTCATTGAACAGCTTTCAAGGCCGCAGCCACGTTTTGAATTTCTCTCTCAGGCTCAGGAGGGAGGGAAGGAGCTGGTCTAATCCCGCTGCAATTCAATTATTACTATTGTGATGCCTATAGGCCAGGCGTGGGCAAACTTCGGCCCTCCAGGTGTTTTGGACTCCAACTCCCAGAAGTCCTAACAGCCGGCAGGCTGTTAGGAATTCTGGGAGTTGGAGTCCAAAACACCTGGAAGTTTGCCCACGCCTGGCCTATAGCAAATATTCTTTGGGGGAGGAATTAAAAATTAAAAAAATGACCTTTGTTTACTATTATTGTATGCAAATGAGCATGATGCACCAAAGGCCAATGTCCTGGGGGGAAATAAATTCAGGCTCCCAAGCCAATAAACACTATATTTTAAAAATAAATAATTGATTGGAACCCTATTGAAGAGAAGGATAAATAGAAATAAAAGACAGAGTGGAAAAAAAGGAGCTGCTTGGGATTTTAGAGAAAGGAAGGAAGGAAGGAAGGGAGAGATAGATGGAGAGGGAAGGGAGGGAGGAAGAAGAGAAGGAGGAAAAGAGTATAAGGAAGAGATGCAGAAGGAAGGAAGGGATAGATAGATGGATAGAGAGGGAGGGACGAAGAAGAGAGAAGGAGGGAAAGGGGAGTATAAGGAAGAGATGCAAAAGGAAGGAAGGGAGAGATAGATAGATGGAGAGGGAAGGCAGGGAGGAAGAAGAGAGGAGGGAAAGGGGAGTATAAGGAAGAGATGCAAAAGAAAGGGAGAGATAGATGGAGAGGGAAGGCAGGGAGGAAGAAGAGAGGAGGGAAAGGGGAGTATAAGAGATGCAGAAGGAAGGGAGGAAGGGAGAGATAGATAGATGGAGAGGGAAGGCAGGGAGGAAGAAGAGAAGGAGGAAAAGAGTATAAGGAAGAGATGCAGAAGGAAGGAAGGGATAGATAGATGGATAGAGAGGGAGGGACGAAGAAGAGAGGGAGGAAAGGGGAGTATAAGGAAGAGATGCAAAAGGAAGGAAGGGAGAGATAGATAGATGGAGAGGGAAGGCAGGGAGGAAGAAGAGAGGAGGGAAAGGGGATAAGGAAGAGATGCAAAAGAAAGGGAGAGATAGATGGAGAGGGAAGGCAGGGAGGAAGAAGAGAGGAGGGAAAGGGGAGTATAAGGAAGAGA
>JARBWK010000009.1:30502109-30547793 GCA_030556195.1 Anolis apletophallus
GCTGTGTGTGAGCTGGCAGGTAGTCAGTCACGGGCTTTCAGAAATCTCTAGAGTTTAGAGATTAGCTCATCTCTCTGAAGAAGCCAGCTGTAGGAAAGCTTTAAGAGGGAGAGTTTATAGCTAGGTGCTTCTGGTAGACAGAGTTAGCTCAGGGTACTAACTAGGATAGTTAGTTTGTAGACTGCTCACCACTAGTTTAAGTATTAGTGTGAGGGAGTTCTAGTTAGACAAGTCTTTACACTGTCTGTTTTAAGATCTAAGATTTAAAGAATGAATCTTTAGTAACCAACACGCTATTGTACGTTAATTGTTAACCGTTACGCATTTGTGCCTCTCAAAGTTGCTTTTAGTTTAATAAATATTCATAGTTATTAACTTTTCAAGACAGTTTCTGTGTGCCTCATTACCATCAGTGTGTGCCAGTTCCAGTAATCTCACATTCCCAGTTTAGACGAAGATTTTACCTCAGAATCCTCTCAGCTTATTTTGGTGATTACAATTGGAGCCTAGATTAACTGTTATTTTTATAAGAAATCCTGAAATTAATATTTTTGGTTGGTGGCAGTGTCCAAGAGATTTAAAATCCTCCAAAGTTTATAGCCAAGTCGTCACAGCATTCGATAGGGCGAACTGGGATTTTTTAACCCTCCTGTTAAAAGAATTACCGTATTTTTCGCACCATAAGACACAGTTTTTTTCCTCCCAAAGTAGGAAGAAAAATCAGCTGCGTCTTATGGAGCGAATACAACATGGAGGGGGGGAGGCGCTGGAGCAGAGGGGCGGCGGTGTGCCGCTATATTCGCCCCCTCCGGCGGCTCCGGCGGCTCCTGCGCATGCCCATACTCTCGCCGCCGTGTCGCTGCAGCCAGCCGGCGCGGAGGAACGGGGCGGAAGAGGGGGACTCGTGGGGCGGGCTCGCCGCTCTCGGACCCGAGGAGGAGGGGGAGGCCACGAGGCAGCAGCCACGGCAGCGGCAGCCGTAGCAGCAGCAGCAGCGGAAGGGCCCTCGGGCCAGAGGCACATCTTTGTGATGTCACGAAGATGCGCCTCTGCCGAAGAAGAGGAAGGGAGGGCGGCGGCGCTGTAAGAGGCCCGAAGAGAGGCCGCAGGGAGGGAGGGAAGGAGGAAGAGTTCCCTCCCTCCCTCCGGCCTCTTTCGGGGCGTTCTTCGAGCGCGGCCGCCTCCCCCTTCCTCCTCGGCAGAGGCGGTGAAGTGTCGCGTCACTGTCGCGCCTCTGCCGAGGAGGAAGCCCTCGCCGGCCGCGCTGTAAGACCGCTGTGCCGCGGCCGGCGAGGCTTCCTCCTCGGCAGGAGGGCTTCCTCCTCGGCAGGAGGAAGGGGGAGCGGCGCGCGCTGTAAACGCCGGAAAAGAGGCCGGAGGGAGGGAGGAACTCTTCCTCCTTCCCTCCCTCCCTGCGGCCTCTTTCGGGCCTCCTTTATATTCAGAGACCTTTCAACGTAATTAGCCTGAGGGTTTGGGAACATTTCCTGGGGTATTCTCGAATGCTTTTTGCCTTGGCTATTTTCATGTTTAATGTGTTTTTTTTGGACATTGTTTACTTCAATAAATAGACTGTTATTTCCAGCTGTGGTTGTGAATATTTAAAGGGCCCTGGTTCATGACCGGTGTGCGACAGCTTGAGGCCTTTCCTTTTCCCTCCGCGTCACCTTAGAATGTTGGAATGTAGATGGCCAATCAGTAACTTATGCAAAATCTCCCACAGTGGCAACCAATCATGTTGTTTGAATGTAGAGGCTTGGATTCTTGGATGCTGGCCAATCAGAGTCCTTTATGCAAGTACTCCCTCAGTGTCAAGCAATTCCCTCTGTCTGCTGCCTTAGAATGTTGGAATGCTGAGGCTGGCCAATCAGAAGACCATATGCAAATAATACCATAGTGGGAGCCAATCATAAAGCAGCCACATATCCGCCCTCTTCACACATACATACATACAAACATTGACTTTTATTATAGACTAGCTTGGGAACCTGGCGGTGCCCGGGTTATTTGAGAAACCTATTAGTTGGTCTTTAGCAGTGATTTATGTGACTCACAGTGGTGTCACATCCATGGACCACCCTCCTTCAAACTGCACCACGATGTAGAGTGTGTGTGTGTGTGTGTGTGTGTGTGTGTGTGTGTGCGTGCCAAGTGTGATCTTGTTCTGTCATGTTGGGGGCCTAATCAGGAAAATCAAGTTAAGTAAGTCTGAACGTCAATTGAGGCTGAGGCCTAGTTTGTAAAATCAGTTAAAGGAAGCCTTTTTATAAACTACTATCTGTGGCACCTTTCAGATCAGGGATGTAGGAATGCTGACCAATCAGAGATGGTCTTGCAAATTCTCCCCCAGTGGCAACCAATCATGTTGTTTGAATGCAGAGGCTGGGATTCTTGGATTCTGGCCAATCAGAGTCCTTTATGCAAATACTCCTTCAGTGGCAACCAATCATGTTGTCAGAATGTAGAGGCTTGGAACCAGTCAGGAAGCTGCCACATACATACAAACATACATACAAATCCACAAACACTCACTTAGGGACCTGGTGGTGCCCGGGTTATTTGAGAAAGGCATTGGTTGCCTGTGATCCAAATTGAGTCTAGATCCAATGTCTGCAGGGTTCAGTGGATACCGGTGAACTACTACTCCCATATGCATGTCCCATTGTTGATTTATATCCTCCCCCAAACCACACCAGGATGTAGAGTGGGTCATTGGAATTCTGTGTGCCAAGTGTGGACTTGATCAGTCATTGGTGTGGTTCATAGTTGTCTCTGGAAGTGAGTGAAGGTACTGGAAATCCCATCATCCATTGTCCGTTATCCCCAAATCTGCACCAGGATGTAGAGTGGATCATGGGGGCTCTGTGTGCCAACTTTGGCCCAGATCTGTCATTGGTGGGCTTCACAGTGGTCTATAGGAGCCGAAGCAAATTAAAGTACTGCAAATTCCATCATTTGTGGTCCATCCTTCCGTAAATGGCACCAGGATGTAAAGTGGGTCATGGGGGTTATGTGTGCCAAGTTTGGTCCAGGTCTGTCATTCGTGCGGGTCACAGTGGCCGGTGGAAGTGGGAGCGAATCAGAAAGCTGACACATACACACATACATATCCACATACACTGACTTTTATTATATGTACTAATTAGGGTACCTGGCAGTGCTTGGGATATTTGAAAAAAGGCCTTGTTTGTTTTGGGGTGTTATATAATATCATGTAGTTAATTAGTAACATTATTTATTAGAAAAGAGCCAGTCTTGGATTCATTTTTTATTAGTGCTCCTATTAGAAAATACATAACAATGTAGATGAACCTCAATTCCCAGAACCGTGGGTCAATCCTCCGTAGACCAGGCCTGTATACACAGCTGGCCATGTTGAGTGTGTGCCAAGTTTGGTCCAGATCTGATGTTGGCTGGGGTTAGTACTCTCTGTATAAGAGTGAACTACAACTGCCATATGCGAAGGGCAGTCACCCCCGAACCCTCTAGTTGGTCATGTTGAGTCTGTGTGCCAAGTTTGGTCCAGATCCAACATTGGCTGGGTTCAGTGCTCTTTGGATGCAGGTGAACTACAACTCCTATAAATCAAGGTCAATCCCCCTAAACCTGGTCATTGGGGTTCTACATGCCAAATGTGATCCAGATCTATTATTGAAGGGGGTCGGCCTTGATGCAAGGTGAACTACAACCCCACCGTGTTGAATCAGTCCCCCAAACCCAGTCTGTTCAGTTGCTGATCAATTCCTCTCTGCTGTGTGCCACAGGAAAGGGTAGGAAAGGGTTAAGAGAGAGGCAGTGGGTGGGGTGATGCAAATGGAAAGGAATCCTGGGATGTCTGCCTGTGGTGGAGGGAACACCTAAAATGTAGGATAAAATTGTCCCTGAATAAAAGCATATCTTGGATGGTGGGTCATAGTGTGTGTGGAAGACATAGGAAGGATTTGGGCCACATATTCATGGTACTCACTATAACCTGCATTGTCCATGAAGGGAGTGCCTTGGAGGCTTCTCAGAACTTGGAACTATAGCCTGTTTGTGGAGGCTGTCTGGAGGCTGTCTTTTATTATGTAAGAAAGACAACTCTGCCACCTGGCCCTTCCATTTGACAAGACATTTTGCCAAGGTTTTATCAGATGTTTACGTGGCTTGCAGTGGTCTGATTAGATAGATCCAAACTATACCAGGATGTAGAGTGGGTCATGAGGTCTGTATGTGCCAAGGTGGGTCTTGATCAGTGATTGGATGAGGATCTTAGTGGTCTCAGGAAGAGAGTGAAGGTACTTCAAGTCTCATCATCCATGGTCCATCCTCCTTCAAACTGCACTAGGATGTAGAGTGGGTCATGAGGGCTCTGTGTGCCAGGTTTGGTCTTGATCAGTCATTGGATGAGGGTTGCAACGGTCTCGGGAAGTGAGTGGAGGTATTTCAAGTTCCATCATCCATGGTGTGCCTTCCTCCAAACAGCACCAGGTCGTAGAGTGGGTGATGGGGGCTCTGTGTGCCAAGTTTGGTCTTGATCAGTCATTGGATGAGGGTCGCAGCGGTCTCGGGAAGTGACTGGAGGTACTTCAAGTCCCATCATCTGTGGTCTGCCCTCCTCTAAACTGCAGTAGGATGTAGAGTGGGTCATGGGAGCTCTGTGCGGCAAGTTTGGTCTGTAGCGGTCTTTGTTGGGGGCCACAGAGGTTTGTGGGAACCGAAGGGTGTGAAAGTACTACAAATCTCATAATCCGTTGTCTGTCCTCCCCCAAACTGCAGCAGGACAGAAAGGGGGTCATAGCGGTTATGTGTGCCAAGTTTAGTCTTGAGCAGTCATTGGATGAGGGTTGCAGTGGTCTCGGGAAGTGAGTGCAGGTACTTCAAGTCCCATCATCCGTGGTCCTTCCTCCTCGATACTGCACCAGGATGTAGAATGAGTCATGGGGGCTTTGTGTGCCAAGTTTGGTCTTGATCAGTCTTTGGATGAGGTTGGCAATGGTCTTGTGAAGTGAGTGGAGGTACTTCATCGAGGTTTTTGTAGCATAGAAGAGCGAGTTAATAGGCAGATTTAATATGCGTCTTAGCCGAAGTGTATCTATGGAGGGAAAAACTACTGTGGCGCTATCAGAAGTGTTTACTCGGTAAATATCCAATGAACATTCATCGAGTATTAAAGAACAGATAAGGTAAAAGTATATGGCTATGTATATCAAATATCAAAGAGCGATTAAAGTCAACATGTAACACATAACAAATATCCTACGTACAAACTCCAAAAGAGGACGCAACTGCTGGAACCGCAGTCGACGTGTAGTACCCGCGAGAATAGGCCAGGTGGAAGAAAGCCTCTTGACTTTATTCGCTCTTTGATTAATTACTTCAGTATGCTGTTTATTATGTATTTTGATATGTGTAATTGACCTGTACGCAGGCGACGTTGGTGATTTATGTTCTTCTTGTTCAGTTTGGAGGGAGCAAGAATGGGGAGGAGAGGGAGGCGGGGTGGGTGGGGTGGTGTGTGGAGAGATAATAGAAGAAAACAAAGCAGTAGAGAGGAGAAAGAAAGGGGTGCGGAGGATCCCTCTGTTTTGGACTATTGTAATGCATTCTACGTGGGGCTTCCCTTGGAAACGGCCAGGAAACTTCAATTGGTCCAATGTGCAGCAGCCAGATTAATAACTGGAGCAAATTACAGGGAGCGGTCAACCCCCCTATTTAAGGAGCTCCATTGGCTGCCGTTTATTTTCCGGTCCCAATTCAAGGTGCAGATCATCACTTACAAAGCTCTAAACAGTTTGGGACCCATCTACCTTCATGACCGCCTCTCCTCCCACAAACCTGCCCAGTCCTTTCGTTCCCTGGGGGAGGCCCTCCTTTAACCCCCCTCCATTATCACAGACCCGACTTGTGGGAACGAGGGAGAGAGCCTTCTCCTCTGTGGCCCCCCGACTTTGGAACGCATTGCCTAGCAAGATTAGGTTAGCCCTCACCTTGGAAACTTTTAAGAAGAACCTCAAGACGTGGCTTTTCTGTTGCGCTTTTGGAGAATGATCTCACATGTCCCTTGTCATTGTCTTAGAACCTCCCCTATATTTATGTTTTAATCCTATCTCACCCTTAGTTTTTTATCTCTGTATTTGCACATGTGGCCCGCTCCTTTTATTTTATTTGACTGTTTATTTTACTTGAAATGTTTTATGTTTTTATGTTATTGTATTGATATGTATTTCTGGGCTTGGCCTCATGTAAGCCGCCCCGAGTCCCTTTAGGGGAGATGGTGGCAGGATACAAATAAAGATTATTATTATTATTTATTAAAACCAATTAGACACCTGTCCTGAGCCATCTCAGCAAAAGTATGCAAGTCCAACCAGTCCTCTTGTTGGTGACTAAAGTAGTAATGCAAGTGTTGCTGAAGCACCTGCTTGAGGCTTTCAATTGGGTACAGTCTCGGCTCAACTGGCAGGTGATCCTGAATGAAACCCCTGCAAGTGGGATCCCAGGGGCCTTTAGCGTATTCGGTGAACTTGATGGCTTCCCTCCTACTTCCTTAGCCTTAGCACAAACATCACCTTTAGCACACCACTTCAGTTTTGGCCGCAATACTGTTTCCTCAGCAAATGCAGACTTTTACCCTTACTTTTCTTTCCTTTACAATTTTGAAGTTGTCCCATCCTTGTTGCCTTTCTCTAAATCAGTTCAAGTTTGCCAGTGGCCTTTCTAAAATGGGCTGAATTGAGCAGAACTGGGCAAGAAGAATCATGTCTTCCGTCCCCATTTTTTGCTGGACTGCAATCCCCAGTATCCCCGGTCTTTCTGTGTGGGAAGGGTTGATGAGAGTTGGAGTGCAGAAACATCTGGAGGACATCAGGATTCCCACTCACCCTGAGGGTCCATCCATCCGTCTCCTCTACACCCGCTCTCTCATATACTGCTGCTAGGCTGAGTGTCTTCCACCCTGAGCTTCTGCATCCCTATCTCTGATTTTGTGGTCATGGTGTCAAAGTTTGCATTTTTCTTTCTTTTTCTCTTTGCAACTGTTCTGCCTGAAGTTACATACTGTACCTTTGTAGTCTAGGTTTTGTAAGAATGCAATATGTCAAGGAACTTTGCGTCCGAATGTACTCTCGGTGTCTCCAGGTGCCTTGCTTTAGACATGTGGGGCAGGGATCACGCTGCAAGGAAAGAGATGATCAGGAAAATATTTTTTTCCTGAGTTGGAAGAAATCTACATGACAATGAATGTTTTTCTCACAAGACTGATCCCTTGGGGATGGTCTGCCCATAGAGGTGGTCACTCAAGTTCTAAGTTGGGATGTTTCATGGAGCGATAGCCACTTTAGTACTCTATCAAATAATCATTCTTTATACCTTAACCATATTCTCATAAGAGGCCTTCTAATATAATGTTCACTAAAGTTTCTTTCAATTTTTGTCTTACGTACCATAGGTACCCGTGCCACCCCACCCTCAGATCAAACCCCTCCAATGCTAACAATCTTGTTTCGTTTAGTGTTGTCCAGTCAGTGGTCCAGTTCAGTGTGCATGCCTCATAATAAGATTTCAGGTCTGGGACCCTGAATCCTCCTCTGTGTTTTGCATCAATCATACATTTCCAGTTTATTCTTGCTCTTTTTCTCTTCCAAATGAAATTTCTCAGATCTTTATTCCATCTAACAAAAAAAATTATCATTCTTAGGTATCGGCAAGCACTTAAAAATAAACAACATCTTGGGCAGCACATTCATTTTGATTAAAGGGATTCTCCCCAACATTGATAAGTTTAGATGTTTCCAACTCCTTAGATCTCTTTTAATTTCCTGCCATTTGGCTTCATAGTTATTCTTTATCAAATCTATATTTTTTGATGTTATTAAAATACCCAAATATCTTATTTTATTTGTTGATAGGATTCCAGTTTTCTTCTCTAGGACTTCTTTCTCCTCTGTATTTACATTTTTTAGTTTTATCCTTATTGATTTTGAAACCCATCACCCTTCCAAACTTCTCTATTGTGCTTATCCATTTCTCTAGGGTTTCTATAGGATCCTCAACAATACAGACTATGTCGTCTGCAGATGCTCTTATTTTAAAATTTTCTTTCTTGATTCTTAAACCTTTCAGTTCTTCGTCTCTTCTTATATTCTCCATTAGAACTTCAGACGTTAAAATAAACAAAAGGGGAGAAAGGGGACATCCTTGCCGCGTCCCTTTTTGTATTGGTATTTCCCCCCGAGCTTATATCATTAATTATTATGTTAGCTGATTGGGCTGAGTAGATTGATAGGATTGCATTGTTAAACTGGAATCCTATGTATAATTCTTTTAACAGGAGGGTTAAAAAATCCCAGTTCACCCTATCGAATGCTGTGACGACTTGGCTATAAACTTTGGAGGATTTTAAATCTCTTGGACACTGCCACCAACCAAAAATATTAATTTCAGGATTTCTTATAAAAATAACAGTTAATCTAGGCTCCAATTGTAATCACCAAAATAAGCTGAGAGGATTCTGAGGTAAAATCTTCGTCTAAACTGGGAATGTGAGAACTGGCACACACTGATGGTAATGAGGCACACAGAAACTGTCTTGAAAAGTTAATAACTATGAATATTTATTAAACTAAAAGCAACTTTGAGAGGCACAAATGCGTAACGGTTAACAATTAAGGTACAATAGCGTGTTGGTTACTAAAGATTCATTCTTTAAATCTTAGATCTTAAAACAGACAGTGTAAAGACTTGTCTAACTAGAACTCCCTCACACTAATACTTAAACTAGTGGTGAGCAGTCTACAAACTAACTATCCTAGTTAGTACCCTGAGCTAACTCTGTCTACCAGAAGCACCTAGCTATAAACTCTCTCTCTTAGAGCTTTCCTATAGCTGGCTTCTTCAGAGAGATGAGCTAATCTCTAAACCCTAGAGATTTCTGAAAGCCCGTGACTGACTACCTGCCAGCTATCACACAGAGCTTTCCCTGTCAGCTCACACACAGCTGTGTCAAGAGACTGCTTTACACTCACAGCTCTGACCACAGACTGCTCTCTCTCTCTCTCTCTCTCTCAGAGCTTTTACAAGAGGCTCTTCACTCTTTGAGTGCTGACAAGAGCTCCTAATCTACACTCTTTCCCCCTCAAACAGCTCGGCTCCTCCCCTGAGCTCAGCCACGCCCAGGCAGCCCTCCCCCCCCTCTCTCTCTGTGGAGAGGCTCCAGCCACCCCCCCTTTCCTAGATACTGCATCCTACCAGGGAGCCAAACTGCTATGCTGGTCTCGGCCTAGCATCAAATGGGTGAGTCGTCACATATGCCTTCTCTGCATCGATGAATAAAAGAGTTTGGAAAGGGTAATTGGTTAAATTACAGAAACTTACTGAAACCAACGGAAAAAGGATGGGTATTGAAAGATATGGGAGAATTGAAAGTCATGGACAGCTCCTTGAACTGGTTCCAGTATCGGCAAATTAACGAAGTGTATAAAAAAGATAAAATTCAAGGGTTTGAAACTGATAAGAATTTGTGGGATAAAGTGATAGAGAAGAAAGGGGGGGGGGGAGGATCTCCATATTATACAAAAAAAATTGGAATGGCAAACAGAGGATGAGCCAATAAAGAACTGCATGATCAGATGGGCCTAGGATTTTGGGCATGAAATCCCACTACAAAGATGGGAAAAATTTTGGAACGTCCATTTAAATTACACATACGCATATGATTTAAAAGAAAGTGGATTAAAAATATTTTATAGGTGGCATCTTACGCTAGATAAGATAGCAAAATATTGTAGAAGTTATAGTAATAAGTGCTGGAGATGCCATAAAGAAGTAGGCAATTTTATACATAAGTGGTGGAGGTGTAGCAAGAGAAGGAAATATTGGGGGAAAATACATAAAGAAATACAACAAGCATTAAATATTAGATTTACATTAAATCCAGAGTATTTACTATTTGGTTTGTTAGACTTTAAGATAGATAAAAGTAAGAAAAGTTGTTTATATATTGTATTTTCGCAGCTAGAATAATTCTAGCAAGAAAATAGAAACAAGAAGGTATCCCAACAGTAGAAAAATGGAAGATGAAAATACTGGACTTTATAAACATGGATTGTCTTACCAGATCATTGTCAGAAAATAATAAACTGAAGTACACTGATTGGACATTGATAATAGAACATCTGGAAAAAGATGACATCGAATGGACAACAATGTCTTAATAGCGTTTGGATAAAACAAAAGAATCCCGATAATGTCTATAATTACCGGGTGTTGAACTGAAGAAACTAGTTGAAGGGGGGAAGGGGAGGGAAGTACAAAAATATGTGAGTTTTATGGATGTGTTAGTTATGTGTTTGTATTGTTAATGTTTTAATGTTATGTTTTCTTTTTAAAAAATTGGGAAACTCAATAAAAAAAATTTTTAGAAAAAGTTCTAAGTTGGGATGTGAGGAAGCACTAGACAGAAAATGCAAACTTTAGACCTTTCTATGCTGACCAGTTAGAAGGCTCTTTACAAAGGCACACTGCAATGCAAACAATCTCTTTGCCTTTGCAGGTTTGATCTTCAAGGCAAGTGTTAAAGTACTTCTCAGCAGGCAAAGGCTCTTCTCCATAGGACCACTCTTTCTCCCTTCTTCTTCTCCATTTGCTACAGCACTAAGCTATTGTTCTTATTGTTCAATGAGAGATTTCTGTGCTCTGCTCCTGATAAGTTTTTCCTCTCACTTCTCTGGCAGGTAACTTCTGAATGCACCTTGTGAAGAACACTTCCCTTTGCCTTAGGTCAGAAATGAAATTGCACAGCACCCACAAGAACAAGAAATAAGTTGGAGAAATTATATTTCAAGTGACATAGCTGTGCATTCAAGAAGAAAAGGGAGGATTGTGCTGTGAAAAGTAGGGCTTGGTAATTTATTTATTAAAATGGAGTAGAGCAATCGAAAGACTGAGAAGAGGAAATCAGGAGAACATATCTGTTACCTGGCACAATATTATAATCATAAAGGTAAAAGAATGGAAAATCTACATTCCTTGTCAAAATCACACACAGGGGAGAAGCAACATAATTGTATGGACTGTGGGAAAAGTTTCACTTGGAAAGGTTCTCTTACTGCACATCAACGAACTCACACAGGGGAGAAGCCGTATAAATGCATGGAATGTGAAAAGAGCTTCAGTCGGAGTGAACATCTGCATATCCATCAAAGGACCCACACAGGGGAGAAACCACATACCTGCCTGGAATGTGGAAAGAGCTTCAGTCAGAGTGCGAGTCTGCGTATGCATCAAAGGATCCACACAGGAGAGAAGCCACATAAATGCATGGAATGTGGAAAGAGCTTCATTAACAGTGGACATCTGCGTACCCACCTGCGTACCCATACAGGAGAGAAGCCGCATGCCTGCATGGAATGTGGAAAGAGCTTCAGTCGGAATGAACACCTGCGTATCCATCAAAGAATCCACACAGGGGAGAAGCCACATAAATGCATGCAATGTGGAAAGAGCTTCAGTGGGAGTGGCAGCCTGCGTACCCATCAAAGAATCCACACAGGGGAGAAACCACATACATGCATGCAATGTGGAAAGAGCTTCAGTGAGAGTGGCAGTCTGCGTTCCCATCAAAAGACCCACACAGGGGAGAAACCACATACATGCATGCAATGTGGAAAGACCTTCAGTATGAGTGGCAGCCTGCGTATCCATGAAAGGACCCACACAGGGGAGAAACCATATACATGCATAGAATGTGGAAAGACCTTCAATGAGAGTGGCAGTCTGCGTAAACATCAAAGGACCCACACAGGGGAGAAACCATATACATGCATGCAATGTGGAAATAGCTTCAGTAATAGAGGGAATCTGCGTATCCATCAAAGGACCCACACAGGGGAGAAGCCACATAAATGCATGGAATGTGGAAAGAGCTTCAGTGGGAGTGGACATCTGCGTACCCATCTGCGTACCCATACAGGAGAGAAGCCGCATAAGTGCATGGAATGTGGAAAGAGCTTCAGTGAGAGTGGCAGTCTGCGTTCCCATCAAACAACTCACACAGGGGAGAAACCACATAAATGCATTGAATGTGGAAAGAGTTTCAGACGGATTGGAGATATGCATACCCATCAAAAGACCCACACAGGGGAGAAACCACATAAATGCATTGAATGTGGAAAGAGCTTCAGTCGGACTGGAGAACTGCGCTCCCATCAAAGGACCCACACAGGGGAGAAGCCATATAAATGCATGGAATGTGGAAAGAGCTTCAGTCATGGTGGAAATCTGCGCTCCCATCAAAGGATCCACAGAGGAGAGAAGCCATATAAATGCATGCAATGTGGAAAGAGCTTCAGTGGGAGTGGAGATCTGCACTGCCATCAAAGGATCCACACAGGAGAGAAGCCATATAAATGCAAAGAATGTGGAAAGAGCTTCTGTGGGAGTGGAAACCTGCGTATCCATCAAAGGATCCACACAGGAGAGAAGCCATATAAATGCATGCAATGTGGAAAGAGCTTCAGTGGGAGTGGAAACCTGCGTATCCATCAAAGGATCCACACAGGAGAGAAGTCATATAAATGCATGGAATGTGGAAAGAGTTTCCGTCACAGCACGGGTCTGCATAGCCATCAAAGGACCCACACAAGAGAAAATGCATTAGACATCAAAGAGCTCACACACAGCTAGAGGAGACCTGCCTTTATGTTTCCAAGGGTCCCAGGTAGACAAAAAATTGGGACGATGGACAGAAAAAAGAAGGCTGCCAACTTGCTCTCTATCTGTCATGTGCATCAGTTTGTGTGGTCTGGCTTGACTGATTTTGTGTTCAGGACTCCCACAGAGGAGAATTTTTCTCTGTATTGCAACCAGTTTGGAAGGGGCTGACCTGACCTTTTCTTCCTCCTTTTCTTTTGGGGTAATCTGTGAAGGCTTTCTGAAATGAGCAGCAGCTGAGATCTCATGACAAAAGGGTTCTGGAAAGGAACAGTTCTTTTTTTTAGCAGATAACATCGTACATCTTGCCCTGGATCTTGGCTCTGCTGCCCCTCGGATCGAATTCTGGACTCTGGCCTTGTTCCTATCATCCTGTTCTGGACTCTATTGTACCCTGAATCGTTGACTTTAAATTCTGGACTGACTACTTGGCTTGATTTATGGACTTGGACTTCAGTTTGCATCTCTGCCTATCTGTCTTGACTTTGGAATTCTGACTTCGGTTTGTACTCTTGCATTCTTGGTTGTTATTTTATGAACTGTGGTGAATGCATTCCTGGCATCTGACTATTGGACTGTGACCTTGGCAAATATTTGTATATTTGTAAATGATGTGGTCATACTTTTAATTGTAAACCACTTTGGGTCTCCTTCGGGAGAGATACAGCGGGGAGTAAATAAACATAGTAATAATAATTATATTAACGCCTGCCTAAAATAAATTTCCTGTAATAATAACAACAACAAAAACTTCTTTATTTTTATCTCACCCTATCTCTCCGAGGGGACTCAAAGGCGGTTTACAACAGGAAGATTGGCAAGCATTCAATGCCAACAAGATATAACAAAACCAATCAAATTATAAACAGTAAATGAGTAACATCAAAATATAAGTATAAAATAACCCAAACTATATAAAATAACCCAAACTAACAGGATAAAAATTTATACAACATAACATTTAAGACACATTTAAATAATAAATCAAATCATAACAAGGAATTGAATATAAATGGTGTAAGTTGATTTGCGGCAAGTCAACAGGGATGAGGTTGAATTCCATTATCTGAGTCAGAATAGATTTAATAAAGTGCTCATCCTCCTCCCCATAAACTACAGCTCATAAGTAAGTTTTTTTAAAGATTATTGAAGGAGAGGAGGGAAGGGGCCATTTGTAATTATTTCAGGAGAGAGTTTTGTAAAAGATTCTTGAAGGAGAGGAGGGAAAAATGTTTAATTCTTTCTGGAGGGAGTTCCAGACCAGGGAGCGCTTGAAAAGACCCCCTCTGGATGGGACTGAGAGAAGGGCCTCTGCTAACCACAACGCTCATGGCGGTTTTTGTATAGTCTGGTCCCGAACCGTTTAGGGCTTTATACATAATGACCAGCACTTGTATTTAGCCCAGAAGCAGACAGTGGAACTGCCCTAATGTAGGAGTTGTCCATTCCCTGTATGGTGCTCCAGTACCTGGCTGCAGATCTTTGGACCAATTGCAGCTTCTGTACTACCTTCAAAGGCAGCCCCACGTAGAGAGTGTTGCAGTAATCCAGACCGTATGTAACTAAGATGTGTACTACCATGGCCCAATCTGGTGTCTCAAGGAATGGGCGCAGTTGGCGCACAAGTTTTAATTAGCTTACCTGGCCACCCCCAATACCTAGGGTTCCAGAGTCAGCGATGAGTCCAGGGTCACCCCCAGACTGCGAACAGTGTCTCCAGGGGAGTGTGACTCCATCCAGGACAGGCTGTAATCCCACACCCTGATCCAACTGACCAGTAGTACCTCTTTTTGTCTGGATTTACTCTCAACTTAATAGCTCTCATTTAGTCTGTCACTGATGGCAGGCACTGGTTTACGAGCAGGGTGACATCCTTGGCTTTGGGTGGAAAAGAGTAATAGAGTTGGGTGTAGTACCACCATCTGGGTCTGATCTTCCAGGAGGGACCATGCCCCCAAAACAGTGCCTTCAAGCCCCATCCCGGCCCAGAAGGATACCATGGTTGATGGCATTGAAAGCCGCTGAGAGGTCCAGGAGAACCGGAAGGGACACACTCCCCCTATCCAGTTATCTTTGTAGATCATCCACCAAAGTGACTAATGCCGTCTCTATCCCTTGAAAAGGTCTGAAAACAGATTAAGATGGATCCCGATAACCGGTTTCATCCAAGAACTATTGCAGTGGTGAGGTCACCACCTTCTCTAGAACCTTGCCCAGAAAGGGGAGATTGGATACTAGCTGATAATTACTCAGTTGAGTGGGATCCAGTGCTGGTTTCTTTAGTAAGGGTCTTACTACAGCCTTCCTGAAGCTAGCTGGCCTTATGCCTTGAGTCAGGAAGGCGGTCACCAAGACCGTCACCCACTTTGCCAACCCCCCCCCCCACCTCGTCGCCAATTTAATGAACCAAGATGAGCAAGGGTCCAGAGAACAAGTGGCCACTCTCATTCCTCCCATGATCTTGTCCACGTCCTTGGGCTAAAGAAGTGTAAAGGAGCCCATAGAGCCTTGACAAACAGATTCCTCAGTTGCATTCACGGAGACTGCATTAACATTGGTGTCAATGTCAGAGTGGACCAAGCGAATTTATCTGCAATGAACCTAGCAAGTTCCTCACAATGAGCTGCACATTGGTCAGGGTTCCCTGGCTGAGCAGGGTTTAAGAGTCCCCTGACCACTCAAAACAGCTCTCTTGGGCAGGAAGATGATCCTAGAGCAGGCCTGGGCAAACTTCGGCCCTCCAGGTGTTTTGGACTTCAACTCCCACAATTCCTAACAGCCTACCGGCTGTTAGGAATTGTGGGAGTTGAAGTCCAAAACACCTGGAGGGCCGAAGTTTGCCCAGGCCTGTCTTAGAGGGACAGCTGAATCATTTCCTGTCCTCTGGAGAGAAGAATGGGAGTGGCTTGTGTTGAAATATTAAATATTGCGAAACGATATAGGTTTAAAAATGGAGTCACTCATGCTTATTTTCTGTTTCTCGTGTATTTAGGAGACAGGCTGTTATTTTTTGCTAGTTAGCTAAGAAATTTTTAGTGTTATTGCTTAGCTTAGATCAGGGCTGTCCAACTTCTACCGGCCCAGGGGCCTGAATTCCGGTCATTGATGACCTGGGGGGCCGTAGGGTCTGCCCCAGCTGCCCTCTCCCCAGCCCTCTCCCCCAGCGCCCTCTCCCCTCTCCACTTATTTTTATTTAATATTAAATATATTTAATTCCATCCTCCCTCTCCCCTTATTTTTATTTAATATTAAATATATTTAATTCCATCCTCACCTCTCCCCTTATTTTTATTTAATATTAAATATATTTAATTCCATCCTCCCCTCTCCCCTTATTTTAATGTATCCCACCTCCCCTTATTTCACCTTTAAATATATTTAATTTTATATTTAATACATGAGGGGAGATGGGGGGAGGGAATGAGGAGCCCCCTGCTTCGGCCTATCTTTTCCGAACGCGCAGGATCCAGGAGTACCCGGACGACGAGAGAGGCGACGACCGACTGAGTCGAAGAAGGTCCTATTCGTGTCTGTGGGCCTCAGCGATCCAGTAGTAGAGTAGCCGAAGAGTATCGCAAGAATACGCAATCCACACGGGATTTCTCTGTCAACGCCAGCGTGATCTCGCGTTGACAGCGAAATCCCGTGTGGATTGCGTATTTTTGGGATACTTGCTCCGAACCCGGAAGTAGGTTTTTTTTATTTATTATTATTATTCAATTTTTATTTTTTATTAAAAAGCTTAGGGGGCCGGAGGGAAGGGGCTGGGGGCCGTATACGGCCCCTGGGCCGCCAGTTGGACAGCCCTGGCTTAGATAAACATGCTTTAAGTCTTCATGTTTTCTTGAGAAGTGCAGGTGTTCTGAAATATCAAGAAATGCTGTGTCTGGGAACAAGAATGTTGTAAGAGAAACCATTTTTAATTAGTAGGTGTGATGTTCACAGCTTGGTTCAGCCCATACTGATGACATACATGCTGATGACAATTTAATGGCACTACTCAATTACATTTTATAAAGAAGTTTTCACTATATAACGAACTCCATTTTGATTCTTTTAAAGCCATGTAGCAATCATATAGAGAAGTCCTGTTTTGTTCCTGCATTATGGATTTATTTCTGTTGTATTTTTTTTTCCAATAAAAGCAAGATGCTTTCATAATGAACGTGGACTTGGTCTTCTTTCCTGAGTTATGTAAGTCAGTGTTTGCCAACCTTTTTTAAACTCACTTTTTACGTTTACAAAATCGTGGGGCACACCACCAACCAAAATGTCACAAAATGACACTCTAACACAGTAATACTTTAAGATCATCCGGGGAGGCCCTGCTCTCGCTCCCGCCAGCTTCTCAAATTCGGCTGGTGGGGACGAGGGAGAGGGCCTTCTCGGTGGTGGCTCCCCGTCTGTGGAACGCGCTTCCTAGCGACATACGATCAATTCCATCCCTCCTGACATTCAGGAAAAAAGTAAAAGCCTGGCTATGGGACCAGGCGTTTGAACGTTAGCACAAGGCAGCATTTCAGATTGGATTTTAATAGAAATTGATGAACAGGGTTCAATGCTTTTTATGGACGGAACACTGTTTTTAACATAAATGAATGCGTAGGATATGTTAATGTAATTGTATTTTAATTGTATTTATTGTTGAATGTTGTGGGTTTTATACTGTATTTTACTGTGTGGGCATCGAATTGTGAGAAAAGGGAACGCTGTTCCACACATAAAGGGCAATACAGAGAAAAGGATAGCAAAGGCTAATCGTAAACAGTAGCAGTCTATGTTATGTAAACAAACAATGGAGTCTTCTCTAGCAAATGCGACATATATTATATCAATCCGTCATAAGTACAAGGAACATCTTAAGTACAAACATTTCCAACACACATATTATATCTCATGGTAAGTACCAACATTATGAGTGAAAGAAATAATGGCGGTGAGTAAGCTCGCACAAGCGGCGAGCCAAGACGCCCGGGCTCAAACGAGGAGAGTCAATGGTGTATAATGTAGGCACAGGTCCCGGACGCCTCTCCCAAACCCAGTAAATCTTCGAAAATAAATCACAGTTTGTAAGGAGTTCTCACGGAAATAATATTAGGGTGGGAGAAGGTCGTCCACGGGCCGCCAAAGGGTCTCGCGCGCCTTTGTTTCTCCCCGTGGGGGCTTCCTCAGGGCAGGGGCGGGGCCTGGATGGCGTAATCACGCGAGCGTCTTCATAGTGTCGTGGCACTAGAGTTACAGCAATACAGAGTGACAATACTACATATACAATCATAAACTTCCGATAATATTTACTATAAGCTATCTGAAAAAGGGGAACAGCAAGGGTAATGGAACAAATATGATAATTTCACAGTGACTGTTCTAGAAAACATTCACCCTCAACCCCATTCTGACATAAAGAGGACTTTACTTCGCCTTGAAAATAAATGGATAATTTCCCTAAATTCAGAGACCCCTAATGGGTTAAACGACAAATTATCTGTCAGTGAATTACTAGTTTAAACCATACACCTGTGTTGCACATTACTTAAGAGCTCAACCTTGAAGCCCCAGTGCTTCCAGCCCAGTATCTGCGGATACTGTCTCCACCTGCGGTGCTCCTGTTGTCCCATGCCTTGGTATGTTATTACCTACCTGCCTTTCTTTCATTATATTGTTTATATGAAGATATTTGTTCCATTACCCTTGCTGTTCCCCTTTTTCAGATAGCTTATAGTAAATATTATCGGAAGTTTATGATTGTATATGTAGTATTGTCACTCTGTATTGCTGTAACTCTAGTGCCACGACACTGTGAAGACGCTCGCGTGATTCGCCATCAGGCCCGCCCCGGCCCTGAGGAAGCCCCTACGGGGAGAAAGCGAAGCGCGCGAGACCCTTTAAATCGACTGCATTGACATGGACGACCTTCTCCCACCCTGATATTATTTCCGTGAGAACTCCTTACAAACTGTGATTTATTTTCGAAGATTTACTGGGTTTGGGAGAGGCGTCCGGGACCTGTGCCTACATTATACACCATTGACTCTCCTCGTTTGAGCCCGGGCGTCTTGGCTCGCCGCTTGTGCGAGCTTACTCACCGCCATTATTTCTTTCACTCATAATGTTGGTACTTACCATGAGATATAATATGTGTGTTGGAAATGTTTGTACTTAAGATGTTCCTTGTACTTATAACAGATTGATATAATATATGTCGCATTTGCTAGAGAAGACTCCATTGTTTGCTTACATAACATAGACTGCTACTGTTTACGATTAGCCTTTGCTATCTTTTTCTCTGTATTGGGCATCGAATTGTGCCTTTTTGGAAGCCGCTCTGAGTCCCGTCCCCCGGGGGTTGAGAAGAGCAGGGTAATATGCCATAAATAAATAAATGCATATAGTCAATATGTTTTTAATGTATTTATACACTCAGTGTGAAACCTGGGCCTGTTTCGATGAACACAACATATATATGACTTCCTCTCACATATTTATACATGGTTATCATATCTTCTCTCAGCCTTCTCTTCTTCAGGCTAAACATGCCCAGCTCTTCAAGCCGCTCGTCATAGAGCTTGTTCTCCAGACCTTTGTGAAATTTCACCCTGAGTGAAACTTGCTTCCAGTTAACTATGGATATCATGAAGCTGTTATAAACAGTTCCTTTGGGGGGGGGGGGACTCTCGAAAAATCCAGTAAAATAGTTTTTAAAAAATTCCAAGCGGAGAGGCACAATTTGTTTCTTGGAAACCTGTGAGGGGGCTGCTACGAGGGGGGAGAGTGCCAATTTCTCACGGCACACTCACGGCACACTGGTTGGCAAACACTGATGTAAGTTATGCCACATTGCCCTGGACTTAGCTCTGCTGCACTTCCAGTGCTCTGCAAATGTGAAACTTGGGTTTAAGTTTCTGACTACAAATCCTATAATTCCTAACAGGTTATGGGCCCAGGAGGATGGATTTTGGAGACCTCCTGCTGTGAAGTGAGAAAAGCTCTCTGCCCCCCCTTCCTTCCCCCCTCCTCCTGGCGAACTGCTGCTTGGGGGAGGAGGAGGAAGGGCCAGGCGGCGGTGAAGAAAAAGAAGAAGGGGCCAGGGTGCCGCCTCCTTTGGCCGTTTCCCTAGCCAGCCTCCAATCCGTCATGACTCCCGCCATGACTCTTGCCCCTCGCTCGCTGAAGCAGCGCGGAGGAGGAGCCCTGCCCACTAAAGCCCGTCCACCGCTCATGCCGCTCCTCCGCGCGGCTTCAGCTTAAGCTTCAGCTGTGGAAGAGCTGAAGCCGGAGGGAGGGGGCGGGGCATGGCACATCCTGGCTCCACCCCCTCCCCCTGTCTTCAACACTCCCAGCAGCTGCTCCAGCCTTGAGGGGGCAGTGCCAAGCCAGCATTGTGCTGGCTCTGCCACTGCTGGCTTGGCACTGCCCCCTCAAGGCTGGAGCAGCTGCTGGGAGAGCTGAAGCCGGGGAGGGGGCGGGGCATGGTGTGGCCTTGCTCCACCCCCTCCCCCAGCTTCGGCACTCCCAGCAGCTGTTCCAGCCTCAAGGGGGCAGTGCCAATGCTGGCTTGGCACTGCCCCCTCAAGGCTGGAGCAGCTGCTGGGAGGGTTGAAGCCGGGGGAGGGGGCAGGGCATGGCATGGCCGGGCTCCGCCCCTTCCCCCGGCTTCGGCACTCCCAGCAGCTGCTCCCAGAAGGCCACCATCCCCCAGCTGTTCTTTACTGTGTTAGAGTGTCATTTTGGTTGGTGGTGTGCCCCCGGATTTTTTTTATGCCAGATCCGGACCCCTCCAAAAAGTTGGAGCGCCATAGACTCTCAGAGCAGGGGAACTCTTCCGCCATAGACTCTCAGAGGCAGCGGAACTCTTCCGCCATAGACTCTCAGAGGCAGCGGAACTCTTCCGCCATAGACTCTCAGAGGCAGCGGAACTCTTCCGCCATAGACTCTCAGAGGCAGCGGAACTCTTCCGCCATAGACTCTCAGAGGCAGCAGAACTCTTCCACCATAGACTCTCAGAGGCAGCAGCAGAACTCTTCCACCATAGACTCTCAGAGGCAGCAGAACTCTTCCGCCATAGACTCTCAGAGGCAGCGGAACTCTTCTGCCATAGACTCTCAGAGGCAGCAGAACTCTTCCACCATAGACTCTCAGAGGCAGCGGAACTCTTCCGCCATAGACTCTCAGAGGCAGGGGAACTCTTCCGCCATAGACTCAGACTCTCAGAGGCAACTCTTCCGCCAGAACTCTTCCGCCATAGACTCTCAGAGGCAGCGGAACTCTTCCACCATAGACTCTCAGAGGCAGCGAACTCTTCCGAACTCTCAGAGGCAGCGCTCTTCTGCCATAGACTCTCAGAGGCAGCAGAACTCTTCCACCATAGACTCTCAGAGGCAGCAGAACTCTTCCGCCATAGACTCTCAGAGGCAGCGGAACTCTTCTGCCATAGACTCAGAGGCAGAGGCAGACTCTCAGAGGCAGCTGAACTCTTCAGCCATAGACTCTCAGAGGCAGCGGAACTCTCCACCATAGACTCTCAGAGCAGCAGAACTCTTCCGCCATAGACTCTCAGAGGCAGCGGAACTCTTCAGCCATAGACTCTCAGAGGCAGCAGAACTCTTCCACCATAGACTCTCAGAGGCAGCAGAACTCTTCCGCCATAGACTCTCAGAGGCAGCGGAACTCTTCCGCCATAGACTCTCAGAGGCACTCTTCCGCCATAGACTCTCAGAGCAGGGGAACTCTTCCACCATAGACTCTCAGAGGCAGCGGAACTCTTCCGCCATAGACTCTCAGAGGCAGCGGAACTCTTCCGCCATAGACTCTCAGAGGCAGCGGAACTCTCTTCCGCCACTAGACTCTCAGAGGCAGCGGAACTCTTCCGCCATAGACTCTCAGAGGCAGCGGAACTCTTCCGCCATCGCCTCTGAGGCAGCGGAACTCTTCCGCCATAGACTCTCAGAGGCAGCGGAACTCTTCCGCCATAGACTCTCAGAGGCAGCGGAACTCTTCCGCCATAGACTCTCAGAGGCAGCGGAACTCTTCCGCCATAGACTCTCAGAGGCAGCGGAACTCTTCCGCCATAGACTCTCAGAGGCAGCGGGACTCTTCCGCCATAGACTCTCAAAGACTCTCAAAGGCAGCAGAACTCTTCCACCATAGACTCTCAGAGGCAGCCGAACTCTTCCGCCATAGACTCTCAGAGGCAGCGGAACTCTTCCGCCATAGACTCTCAGAGGCAGCGGAACTCTTCCGCCATAGACTCTCAGAGGCCGTTCAAGGAAGGAGGGGCCGGCGCGAGTAGGAAAAGGCAGAGCCGTAGAGGGAAGCCCCGCCCTTGGGGCTCCGGGGATGGGGCTTCCCTTCCTTCCTCCTCCTCGCGCCGGCCCCTCCTACCTTGACTCATGGAAGGAGGGGCCGGTGCGAGGAGGAAGAGGAGGAGCCCTGGAGGCGGAGCCTTTGGCCTAGGGCACTAACCCGGGCCTGAGCTCCAATGCATTTGATTGTAATACGTACCGGTATGGGTCTGCAGAAAACAGACATTACCTTTATGGCTGAGACCAAAGCAAAGTCACGGTTTGTTTGCTTTGAATGCCAAAGAGAAATGAGACATTATGCCAAAATGCGTTGCCTGATTTTGAAGCAAGTGAAAAAGTATGATATTTTGCAGGAGTATCAGAATGCATTTCTAGTTTCTGCTGATATTGATGTTCATTTGATGATGGGCCTGGCTGGGCCTTGGCTTTTCCATCTTCAAGGCAAGGCTGGTTTCCTGGAGAGGTGGTCTGCTGGTGCATGTTCCTTAGAAGGATGTCTTTTGCCTGGTCTGTGATTTATAGGGGCTACAGTGTTGTTTGGGAAGTGAATGATGTGAAGGTACTGCGAATCCCATCATTCGTGGCCCATCCTGCCCTAAACCACACCAGGTTGTGAAGTGGGCCATTGGTCCCTTGTTTGCCAAGTTTGGTCCTGAGCCGTCATTGCAAGGTTGGTTGCTGTCGATTCAGGCCTTACACAATGTCCCATGAGATGACGCCTAGTTGGGAAAATCAAGTTAATGAAGCCTTACTGTCAATTCATGCCTTAAACAGTATCCCATTAGGTGAGGCCTAGTCAGGAAAATCAAGTTAATGAAACCTTACTGTCAATTTTGGGCCTAGTCTGTGATTTCTAGGGGTTGCAGTGTTTTTTGTGAATTGTATTGGGTGAAGGTACTGAACATTCCAACTGAAAAAACTGTCAACTGGTTAACTTCAACTCCAGCCATTTATGTTTGCCTCAGGCTTTTTCCTTTCCTCTCTGTGCTGCCTAGGAGTGTTAGAATGTTGAGTGGCTGGCCAATCAGAGTCATTTATGCAAATAATCCCACAGTGGCGACCAATCAAAAAGCTGGCACATATTCCTCAGGACCTCCTGCCGCACCTCCCGCCGCAAACACTGATTTTTATTATATACATAGATAGATAATTTATTTATTATTTCAACTTGTATACCACCCTTCCCAATAGGGTCAGGGTGGTTCACAACACAAACATCAAACATAATCGCAACCAGCATTTAAAACACAATAAAAGCAATTTAAACTATGGCACATGGTTTTGTCTACAAGCACACACTCTTGTGTTCATTGATGTCATGAAAACATACCTGGCTTTGTTATTAAATGCCATGATGTACAGGGACTATGATTATTTGCAAGTTAGAATCATAGAATCATTGAGTTAGAAGAGACCTCATGGGCCGTCCAGTCTAACCTCCTGCCAAGAAGCAGGAAAATCGCATTCAAGGTGTGCCCATGCCAGGTTTATTATAGCCATGGCATCTCATGCAAAAATAAAAACCAATGACTCTTACCGGTTTTTCATAGGTTTTATTCTTGACTAACTTGGGGTGGGGACCTGGCATTGCCAGGGTTATTTAAGAAAGGCATTGTGTGCCAAGGTTGGTCTTTGGTATTTCAAGTCCCATCCCTCCTCCAAACTGCAGTAGAATGTAGAGTGGGTCATGGGGGCTCTGTGTTCCAAGTTAGGTCTTTATTTTCTTTTTTGGGGGCCACAGTGGTCTATTGGAACAAAAGCATTTGAAAGTACTACAAATCCCATAATCCATGGTCCACCTCCCCTAAACCTCTCCAGGATGTTAAGGGGCTAATGGGGGTTATGTGTGCCAAGTTTGGTCTTGAGCAGTCATTGGATGAGGGTCGCAGCACACTCGAGAAGTGAGTGGAGGTACTTCAAGTCCCATGATCCATGGTCCACCCTCTTCCATACTGCAGTAGAATGGATCATGGGGGCTCTGTGTACCAAGTATGGTCTTTATCGGTCTTTGTTGGGGGTTGCTGCGGTCATGTGGAATGAGTAGAGGTACTTCAAGTCCCATCATCCATGGTCCGCCCTCCTGTAAACTGCAGTAGGATGGAGAGTGGGTCATTGTTTGAGAAGTGAATGAGGTGAAGGTACTGCAAATCCCATCATTCGTGGCCCATCCTGCCCTAAACCACGCCAGGTTGTGAAGTGGGCCATTGGGCCTCTGTGTGCCAAGTTTGGTCCTGAACCGTCATTGCTGTGGGCTGCAGTGACTGATTGCCTGAGGCCTTTCCTTTTCCCTCTGCATCACCTTAGAATGTTGGAATCTAGAAGCTGGCCAATCAGAGCCGGTTTTGCAAATTCTCCCTCAGTGGCAACCAATCATGTTGTTTGAATGAAGAGGCTTGGATTCTTGGGTACTGGCCAATCAGAGTCCTTTATGCAAATGCTCCCTCAGTGGCAACCAATCCCCTCTGTCTGGTGCCTTAGAATGTTGGAGTTCTGAGGCTGGCCAATCAGAGTCCTTTATGCAAATAATCCCACAGTGTGAGTCAATCAGAAAGCTGCCACATATTCCTCCGCACCTCCCGCCGCAAACACTGACTTTTATTATATACATAGATTTAAGACATTGGCATGCTGGCTGATATCCGAACAGGGAATGATGGGCCGGAGAGGTCACTGCCTTGCTCCTTTCATTCCAGACATGATAGCCACGTGAGGGGAAGATGTCCTAGGGAGGGGGAGGAGGGAGCAAGCTTCCTTTCTGCTGACCTGGAGACTAGGGCGCAATGGAACCATGGCCTCAAACTACAGGAAAGAAAGGAGATTCCACCTGAACATGAGGAAGAACTTCCTGACTGTGAGAGAGAGCCGTTCAGCAGTGGAACTCTCTGCCTTCCCCGGAGGGAGTGTGTTGGAGGCTCCTTCCTTGGAGGTTTTTAATCAGAGGCTGGATGGCCATCTGCTGGGGGTGCTTTGAATGCGACTGTCCTGCTTCTTGGCAGAATGGGGTTGGACTGGATGATTTATAGCAGACATGCATGGGCGGCCTGACCTGGTACACGGAGTAGGCACCTGCCAAGAGTGCCACATCCGCAGGGGAGCCGTGGATAGGTCGCTTCCAGCTCTATGGTTCTAGACCAGACCTGGGCAATTGCCGGCCCTCCAGGTGTTTTGGACTTCAAATCCCAGAAATCCTAACAGCTGATACACTGGCTAGGATTTCTGGGAGTTGAAGTCCAAAACACCTGGAGGGACGACAATTGCCCAGGTCTGTTCTAAACGTTCTGTTTTTCCTCCAGAATGGACCTCCCAGGGTTCCTGACTCTCTCCATGGCTGTGGGACAGGCATCCCTCTGCCCCCGGCCTTTCCCTTCTCACTTTTCTCACGTTTCCTATGGCACATGGCTCATTGGAATTGGTCAGCCACTGAACAAGAGGTTTGGGGGAAAGGATCCACCGTGATGTATGGGAGTTGTAGTTCACCTGCAGCCAGAGAGCACTGTGAACCCAACCAAGGATGGATCTGGACCAAACTTGGCCCAGAGATGAATCCCCAGGACCTCCTGAACACGGGGCTTCTCCTCAGGGACTTTATTCATGACCTAGTCCAGAGTCACCCAGTTTGCAGCAGGCGGGGCCCAATGGGAAGGGAGGGAGAGCCAAGGCTCCAGAGCAGGGAAGGCAATTACCGGCCCTCCAGGTGTTTTGGACTTCAACTCCCAGAAATCCTAACAGCTGGTAAACTGGCTAGGATTTCTGGGAGTTGAAGTCCAAAACACCTGGAGGGCCGGTAATTGCCTACCCCTGCTCCAGAGGCAGGAGCAGAATGCAAAGCCATCTCCACAGAGGAAGGAGGGAGGGAGGGAGAGAGGGAGAGAGGGAGAGGGAGAGAGAGAGAGAGGATGGGCCAAGACTCACACAAGGAAGAAGCTCAAGGGGGCCACAAAGGCCAGGGGCTGCACTGAGGCAGAAGAACAAAGGCCAGGCCCAGATTCTCTCCTAAACTTTCGCCTGACCTCACCACAACCCCTGCTGAGGGGGAGGCTTGCGAAACACAGACGCAGGCGAAACGTCAGGAGAGAATGCTGCTGTTGCTGCTGCTTCTCGAGCATGGCCAGGCAGCCCGGAAAACCTACCACCCCCTGGTTTATTTATTTATTTATTTACTATTTTTATATGCCGCCCTTCTCAACCCCGAAGGGGACTCAGAGCGGCTTACAGCAAACAGAAAAAACAACAAATAACATTACTGTCATAGCACAACATCAGCACTACACATCTTATTGCACTATAACATATCGCAATATTGTTAGCAATATTGCATGTAATACAAATATACAAGCATGGCCTCAATATTGAGGCCATTGAGGCCATGCTATTGAGAACACGGCTGCGCTGGGCAGGGCACGTCTCTAGAATGGAGGACCACCGCCTCCCAAAGATACTACTGTACGGTGAACTCGCCACGGGTCAGCGCAAGAGAGGCGCTCCCAAAAAGAGATATAAGAACTCCCTGAAACATCTCAGGCTCGGCCAGATTGATCACCAACAATGGTCCGCCCTGGCCTCACATCGGGAGGCATGGAGACACAATGCTGCGGCCTCTTTCGGGAAGACACGCCGAATGGGTCTCGACAACGCAGAAAGAACCACAACTTGGAAACAACATCACCCAAGGAGACTTTCTGCTGTGCTTTCTGCAACCGGACTTGCCTATCTCAGATTGGCCTTTATAGTCATCAACGCGCTTGTAAAAAGCGTGGGATGAGTCCTTCCTAAGAATCTTCGTTCGCGAAGTAATGCCGAGAGAGAAACAAATATACAAACTATAATATCACGATATAATTATTATATCACATTATCATTGGCAGTATTATACTGTGTTACATTACAACAACACCAATACCAAATGAATATACAACACACCATACCGCAATCATACTATTATTATTATTACGTTACAATTATTATACTATAACATAATACAATATATTGACATTATATTATATTTTATTAAATTATAATGTAATATAACATTATATCATATTATATTGTTTATAAAATAATAAATAACATTTATTTAAACAAAATAAAATTACTCATTTTAATAACGATTTGTATAGAATTATTTTAAACACAGCAAGGCTCTTAGACAAAAGAAGGGGGAGGGTGAAAATCTGTATCTGTATACCCTAATAAAACGGAATGTTTGTATGTATGTGTGCGGAGGGCGGAAGGGCAGGAGGGCGGAAGGGCAGAAATGTGGCAGCGTTCTGATTGGCAGCTACTTTCACAGGCCACACCGACCAGCGCGGGTGATGGACCTGCACCAAACTTGGTACACATAACCCCCCCTAACCCCCTTTACGTCCTGGTGCGGTTCGGGGACATGACCCACGGATTATGGGATTTGTAGTACTTTCTAACACTTTGGTTCCCAAAGACCACTGAGGCCACCAAAAAGGACGAATACAGACCACGCTTAGCACACACAGCCCCCATGACCCACTCTAAGTCCTGGTGCAGTTTGGAGTAGGGTGGACCATGGATGATTGGACTTGAACTACCTCTACTCACTTCCCAAGTCCGTTACGACCCTCATCCAATTACTGATCGAGACCACACTTGGCACACATAACCCCTATGACTGGCTTCACGTCCTGGTGAGGTTCGGGGGAGGACTGACAATGGATGATGGGATTTGTAGTACTTTCACACCCCTCTGTTCCCACAGACCACTGCGGCCCCCAACAAACACCGAGAAAGACCACACTTGGCACACAGATAGGGTTCCCATATGTCCCTTATTCTAAGGGACGTCCCTTATTTTGGCCCTAAAATTTGTGTCCCTTATTTTCAGGCCCTGTCCCTTATTTTTGACTAGCAGAACAGGACTGGGCATGGTTGACCAGAGGAAGGTGCGTGCTGTGGTTTCCACGGCAATGCCTGCCCAGGGATTCCAACTCGCAGGGCAGCCTGCGTCCCCGTTGGAAGGAAGAGGCGATACAGGACTTTTTCAAAGTACAGTAGACTAATTAACCGTTACCCAAGGGGAATGTTGGATAAAGATAGTTTCTGGTTGCTTGAGAGTTACTCTTAAAATAGGCCTAGCTATGCATCCCAATAATATACAATGCTGTGTATCCCATACTATACTATACCATTAACTATTGACATAATAATAATGAAGATGTACTGTCTTATAAAATTTATTTTATTTTAATGTTTAGACAGTGCACTTTTAAAGTCAGCAAAGTCAAGTACTAAATACAGATGGAGAAAATTAGGTAGTTCTAATAATGTTTTTTTTCTGCATGACAAAGCATGCAGAAACATACCATGCACTGTTAAGAGGGTATAAGTTTTTTGTGAGTTTCAATCGTTCACTTATTCTGTTAATAAAACTATTTCTACCTAATGTTTGAGTTTCAAGTTTTTAATGAAGTGTCCCTTATTTTTGTGAAAAATCCCGTAAATGTCCCTTATTTCTTATATAAAAAAATGGCAACCCTACACACAGAGCCCCAGTGACCCACTCTACATCCTACTGAAGCTTGGAGGGGGCAGAACATGGATGATGGGACTTGCAGTACCTTCCCTCACTTTCCAAGCCTGTTACAAACCTAATCCAATGACTGCTCAACACCAAATCTGGCACACAGAGCCCTCATGACCCACTCTACATCCTGGTGCAGTTTTGTGTGAGACGGACCACGGATGATGGGACTTGAAGTACCTTCACTCACTTCCTAAAACAATGCAACCCTCATCAGGGCACCAATACAGACCAAATTTTGATTCAGGAGGGGCTGAGTTTGGTTCATCCTACTACACTGAGACTGGGTGGAAGAGATGTCTACCCTAGCAAACCTTTTGTATTGTTATCCCACTGACCCCTATGAAGGTGGGATATAATGAGCATGGTGATCAGATCATGATATGAATAAACATAACAGTTTAAATAATGTACCAGTAAGGCCTTGAAGTACCCCACTCAGCCCCCCGGCCACATGCCTGACCCTCATCCATTCACCAATACAGACCAAACTTAGCATACAGAGCCCCCATGACCCAATCTACATCCTACTACACCTTGGGGGAGGGTGGACCACAGATGACGGGACTTGCACTACCTTCAGTAATTTCATGATACCACTGCAACTCCCAATAATGATGGATCAAGACCAAACTTGGCACACAGAGCCCCCATGACCCAATCTACATCCTACTACACTTTTGGGAGAGGTGGACCACAGATGATGGGACTTGCACTACCTTCAGTAATTTCATGATACCACTGCAACTCCCAATAATGATGGATCAAGACCAAACTTAGCACACAGAGCCCCCATGACCCAATCTACATCCTACTACACCTTGGGGGAGGGTGGACCACAGATGACGGGACTTGCACTACCTTCAGTAATTTCATGATACCACTGCAGTACCTAATAATGATGGATCAAGACCAAACTTGGCACACAGAGCCCCCATGACCCACTCTACATCCTACTACACTTTGGGGGGGAGGGTGGACCACAGATGACGGGACTTGCACTACCTTCAGTAATTTCATGATACCACTGCAGTACCTAATAATGATGGATCAAGACCAAACTTGGCACACAGAGCCCCCATGACCCACTCTACATCCTACTACACTTTGGGGGAGGTGGACCACGGATGATGGGACTTGCACTACCTTCAGTAATTTCATGATACCACTGCAACTCCCAATAATGATGGATCAAGACCAAACTTGGCACACAGAGCCCCCATGACCCACTCTACATCCTACTACACTTTGGGGAGACGGACCACAGATGATGGGACTTGCACTACCTTCAGTAATTTCTTGATACCACTGAAACTCCCAATATGATGGATCAAGACCAAACTTGGCACACAGAGCCCCCATGACCCACTCTACATCCTACTACACTTTGGGGGAGGGTGGACCACAGATGATGGGACTTCCACTACCTTCAGTAATTTCATGATACCACTGCAGTACCCAATAATGATGGATCAAGACCAAACTTGGCACACAGAGCCCCCATGACCCACTCTACATCCTACTACACACTTTGGGGAGGGTGGACCACAGATGATGGGACTTGCACTACCTTCAGTAATTTCATGATACCACTGCAACTCCCAATAATGATGGATCAAGACCAAACTTGGCACACAGAGCCCCCATGACCCACTCTACATCCTACTACACTTTGGGGGAGGTGGACCACAGATGATGGGACTTGCACTACCTTCAGTAATTTCATGATACCACTGCAACTCCCAATCCATGATGGATCAAGACCAAACTTGGCACACAGAGCCCCCATGACCCACTCTACATCCTACTACACTTTGGGGAGGGTGGACCACAGATGATGGGACTTGCACTACCTTCAGTAATTTCATGATACCACTGCAACTCCCATCCATGATGGATCAAGACCACACTTGGCACACAGAGCCCCCATGACCCACTCTACATCCTGCTGCAATTTGGGGGAGGGTGGACCACAGATGATGGGACTTGCACTACCTTCAGTAATTTCATGATACCACTGCAACTCCCAATACTGATGGATCAAGACCAAACTTGGCACACAGAGCCCCCATGACCCACTCTACATCCTACTACACTTTGGGGGAGGGTGGACCACAGATGATGGGACTTGCACTACCTTCAGTAATTTCATGATACCACTGCAACTCCCAATAATGATGGATCAAGACCAAACTTAGCACACAGAGCCCCCATGACCCACTCTACATCCTACTACACTTTTGGGGAGGGTGGACCACAGATGATGGGACTTGCACTACCTTCAGTAATTTCATGATACCACTGCAGTACCCAATAATGATGGATCAAGACCAAACTTGGCACACAGAGCCCCCATGACCCACTCTACATCCTACTACACTTTGGGGGAGGGTGGACCACAGATGATGGGACTTGCACTACCTTCAGTAATTTCATGATACCACTGCAACTCCCAATAATGATGGATCAAGACCAAACTTGGCACACAGAGCCCCCATGACCCACTCTACATCCTACTACACTTTGGGGGAGGGTGGACCACAGATGATGGGACTTGCACTACCTTCAGTAATTTCATGATACCACTGCAACTCCCAATAATGATGGATCAAGACCAAACTTGGCACACAGAGCCCCCATGACCCACTCTACATCCTACTACACTTTGGGGGAGGGTGGACCACAGATGATGGGACTTGCACTACCTTCAGTAATTTCATGATACCACTGCAACTCCCAATAATGATGGATCAAGACCAAACTTGGCACACAGAGCCCCCATGACCCACTCTACATCCTACTACACTTTGGGGGGGGGGGAGGGTGGACCACAGATGATGGGACTTGCACTACCTTCAGTAATTTCATGATACCACTGCAACTCCCAATAATGATGGATCAAGACCAAACTTGCCACACAGAGCCCCCATGACCCACTCTACATCCTGCTGCACTCCTCAAATCATCCGGGCATCGCCGGGTCCCCAAGCCAGTAATAATATAAAACACAAAATAAAGTAAAATAACATAAATGACATAAAAACAAATAATAATAATAACTGTGTTAATAACAGTTAAAAATAATAACTGGTTGTGATACTCCAGCTGGGCCCACGGGGTGAGGAGGGGGAGAAGCCCCGCAAGGGTTCGGGGGACTGGGAGAGAGAGCGGGGAGGCCTCGCCGCTGTTGCTGGCTCTTCCAGGCCTGAGGGGAGCCGGGGGAAAGGAGGAGGAGAACAAAGCCTCGGAAAAGGGCCGCTTCCCCTTTAAACATGCAAATGAGCTCCGCGGGGCGCCCGGGCGGTCACCCTTTCTCCCCCGCGCGCACGCCAGCCAGTCAGTCAGTCAGGGTCCCCGGCAGCCAATCAGAAGCGCGTCCCCGCTCCTTCCCTCCCTCCGCGGCTCCCCCGGAGGGAGGGAGAGGGCGTGACGTCACGCGGTCCCCGCCCCCTTTGCAGCCGCCGCCATTTGAAGAGTCTAGAGCGAGGAAGGAAGGTGAGTTGTGTTGTCTTGGGATCTTTGCTTGGCCGCCAAAGAGAGGGGGACTCAAACAATGTTGGATCAGAACCAAACTTGGCACGAATACTCAATATGCCCAAATGTGAACACAGATGGAGTTTGGGGAAAATAGACCTTGACATTTGGGAGTTACAGTTTCTGGGATCTATAGCTAACACACAACTCCCACCATTCATAACAGCCTGAGGCCCTTTCCTGCTTAAGTGGCTGAGGAGGGGAAAGGAAAAGGGCCTGAGGCTGTTAGGAATGGTGGGAGTTGGAGTCCAAAGCACCCAGAGGGCCGAAGTTTTCCCATGCCTGTTTTAGGGACCTTAAAGTGGTGAGCCTCCTTCCAACATTGTGATTCTGGATAGAAAACAAACAACATAACATTGTTTGAGTCCACAGTGCTCTCTGGGTGTAAGTGAACTACAACTTCCATACTCAAGGTCAATTCCCAAGCAAACCCTTTCAGTACTTTCTGTTGTTAATGAGAGTTCAATATGCCAAGTCTGGTTCAATTCCATTGCTGCAAGAGTTCAGGATGCTCTTTGATTGTGTGTTAGCTATAGATCCCAGAAACTGTAACTCCCAAATGTCAAGGTCTATTTTCCCCAAACTCCATCTGTGTTCACATTTGGGGAAATTGAGTATTCGTGCCAAGTTTGGCCCTGATCCAACATTGTTTGAGTCCACAGTGCTCTCTGGATATAGGTGAACTACAACACTTTTTCAGCATGGGAGCTACCATATGAAGAACCAAGTTTAAAAGATCACCTGGTGTATGCACGCGCACCCACTCCTGATGCCACCTTCCGTCCGCACGGGCCTTCTTTCTTTCTCAGAAATGTAAACAATGGGGCATGCAAAAATATATCCAAACACCCCATTTCCCTCCACCCTGGCATATTTACCACAGATATCATCAGGCAGAAAACAAAACACACAGACCTTTGAGCTGTAAGGCTATTTGTTTCTCAGATGGGACATGCAAAAATACACCCAACCTCCCCATTCCTCCCTCCCTGCCATATTTCCACAGATATCATCAGGCAGAAAACAAAACACACAGACCTTTGAGCTGCAAGGCTATTTGTTTCTCAGATGGGACATGCAAAAATACACCCAACCTCCCCATTCCTCCCTCCCTGCCATATTTCCACAGATATCATCAGGCAGAAAACAAAACACACAGACCTTTGAGCTGCAAGGCTATTTGTTTCTCAGATGGGACATGCAAAAATACACCCAACCTCCCCATTCCTCCCTCCCTGCCATATTTCCACAGATATCATCAGGCAGAAAAAAAAAACACACAGACCTTTGAGCTGCAAGGCTATTTGTTTCTCAGATGGGACATGCAAAAATACATCCAACCTCCCCATTTCTCCCTCCCTGCCATATTTCCACAGATATCATCAGGCAGAAAACAAAACACACAGACCTTTGAGCTGCAAGGCTATTTGTTTCTCAGATGGGACATGCAAAAATACATCCAACCTCCCCATTCCTCCCTCCCTGTCATATTTCCACAGATATCATCAGGCAGAAAACAAAACACACAGACCTTTGAGCTGCAAGGCTATTTGTTTCTCAGATGGGACATACAAAAATACATCCAACCTCCCCATTTCTCCCTCCCTGCGATATTTCCACAGATATCATCAGGCAGAAAACAAAACACACAGACCTTTGAGCTGCAAGGCTATTTGTTTCTCAGATGGGACATGCAAAAATACATCCAACCTCCCCATTTCTCCCTCCCTGCCATATTTCCACAGATATCATCAGGCAGAAAACAAAACACACAGACCTTTGAGCTGCAAGGCTATTTGTTTCTCAGATGGGACATGCAAAAATACATCCAACCTCCCCATTTCTCCCTCCCTGCGATATTTCCACAGATATCATCAGGCAGAAAACAAAACGCACAGACCTTTTAGCTGCAAGGCTATTTGTTTCTCAGATGGGACATGCAAAAATACATCCAACCTCCCCATTTCTCCCTCCCTGCGATATTTCCACAGATATCATCAGGCAGAAAACAAAACACACAGACCTTTGAGCTGCAAGGCTATTTGTTTCTCAGATGGGACATGCAAAAATACATCCGACCTCCCCATTTCTCCCATACTGCCATATTGCCACACATATTATCACCCAGAAAGTAAGAAGAGAGGCTTTTGAACTGCAAGGCCATTGAATACTCAACAAGGTAAACAAAGGGGCATGCAAAAATACATCCAACCTCCCCATTCCTCCCACACTGCCATATTGCCACACATATTATCACCCAGAAAGTAAACAGACCGACCTTTGAGTTGCAGTTTGATCAGTAAATGGCTCCAAAAGTGTCCTTCTACTTCTCCTCCGTCATTGCTCCTTCCTCGCTGCTGGTCCTCTTCACGCACCGCCTGCACGCTCAAAGTCCTTCTATTTCTTCTCCGTCATTGCTCCTCCACGCCGCGTGCATGCACGCCGCCTCCAAGAGCTCATGAGTCCAACAGGGAGAATGGCCGCTTCTGCGCGTGCACGCCGGCGAGCCGTGCATCGCGTCATTCAGGCCACCCCCTCCTTTGGTCTGCGACCACTCTGAGTAGCCAGAGAGGGCCGGAGGGAAAAGGAAGGCAGAAGGGCAAAAGAAGGGGCAGCCTGAATGACGCGTTGTGCGGCTCGCCAGCGCGCATGCGCAGAAGCGGCCATTCTTGCTGTTGGACTCATGAGCTCTTGGAGGCGGCCAGGCGGCTCGTGATATATATATATATATATCATACATCATATTCAGAGTGATACCATTCAATAGGCAAAGGACGGTGATCGCGATCGAGCGGGTGATCTTCAGGCCCTCACCCGGTCAATCGCGTTTCCTCGCCGCTGGTCCTCTTCATATATATATATCCTTTTATAGTATTATATTACTAGCTGAGGACCCGGCGGTGCCCGATGTAAAGAGGCTATTCAAATGAACCAGCTGGACAGGTGGACCCTCTTTTCCTGATCCCACCGCTGCCACTAATTTGTAACGATGAGGTCACTACGTATCTGACCTAATGTAAAAGGGTGTTGTATAACTTTAATTTAAGGATCCCTTAAATATGAAGAGATTAGCCACCAGATTGTGAGGACTGTTGTTGTTATCAGTCATCTAGGAGGGTCTGTCACCAATTATTGTGGGACTTCAAACTGTGTAACAAGACAGGTTAAAAACACTTTCCTGTCTTGCTTTACTCTGAGGCTTGACTTTTAAAATACGGAACAGAGAGAGATTGTTGATGAAAAGAACAATAACAGTTTATTTATAGCTTGGCACAAAAGCGTGATGGATACGTTATAACTTCTTAGAGGCTCAACTCATCATGATTACGTTGGTATTGTAGAAGATACAAAGTTTAAAATGTTTGACTGTTACTATTACTCAGTTAGATCAGTATGTAACTATCTCACACACAGACCTTCTTTCCTCTTATAGGCACCTTGCCTATCTCTAGCCCTCAGGCTCTATACAAACAGACTGGCTCGCAAGCTCAGCCTACTAGAACTGTCTTTCTACAGCTCCAAAACCAGACTGCCCTCAGAACCCGCTCTCTCCTAGAGCTGGGCTGACAGTTAAACTGTCAAAATTCAAATTTCCCCAGAATTCTATTCTTGGCTGTGGCAGAAAGCTGTTGACTCCTCCCACCTCTGCCTTCCAGCCATGTTGCTATGACAACTCTTCCCCAAGGTGGGCCTTCACTGAAGAAGTGCACCTTCCCTAAACATCTAAACATCTCAATACATATTCAATCCTCAATCCTATAATAAAAAATAAACACTTCTGCACACCCGGGTTATTTGAGGAAGGCATTGTGTGCCAAGGTTGGTTCCTATTAGATGTTTATGTGGCTTGCAGTGGTCTCAGGAACTTAGTGAAGGTACTGCGAGTCCCATTGGCCATGGACCATCCTCCTCCAAACAGCACCAGGATGTAGAGTGGGTCATGGGGGCTGTGTGTGTCACATTTGGTCTTGATTATTTGCTGGATGAGGGTCACAGCGGTCTCTGGAAGTGAGGGAAGGAAGTGGAAGTCCCATCATCCATGGTCCCCCATTCTCCAAACAGCACCAGGATGTAGAGTGGGTCATGGGGGCTCTGTGTGCCAAGTGTGATCTTGATCAGTCATTGGATGAGGGTGGCAGCGGTCTCAGAAAGTGAGTGAAGGTACTTCAACTCCCATCATCTGTGGTCCATCCCACTCAAAACTGCACCAGGATGTAGAGTGGGGCATAGGTATTCTGTGTGCCAAGTTTTGGTCTGGTCTCTGATTTGTAGGGGCTGCAATGTTCTGTGGGGAATGAATTGGGTGAAGGTACTGCAAATCCCATCATTTGTGAGCCATCGTGCCGTAAACTGCAGCAGGTTTGTAAAGTGGGCCATTGGGCCTCTGTGTGCCAAGTTTGGTGTGGGCCACAGTGCTTTAAGGAAGTGAATTGAAGTACTGCAAGTCCCATCATCCATGGTCCATCCTCCCTCAAACTGCAGCAGGATGTAGGGTGCACCTTGGGAGGTCTGTGTGCCAAGTTTGGTCTTGTTCTGTCATTGTTGGGGGCATAGTCAGGAAAATCAAGTTGAGGAAGCCTAACAATATCCCATGAGCTGAGGCCTAGTCAGGAAAATCAAGTTAAGGAAGCCTAGCAGTTAATTCTGGGCCTGGTCTGTGATGGCACAAATCATGTTGTTCTCCTTTGGCTGCCCTCGGATCTGGTAAATGTAGTTTTATTTTTACTCGTTGTTTTGGGGGCCCACCGCCCGCAAACACTGACTTTTATTATATACATAGATATAGATATATATATAACTATTTATAATATTATATTATTATTAATATTTAATACCAGGCATATAATTATAATATTTATAATATATATGTACTGTATATATTAATATTATTTATAATATTATTTAGTGTTTACTGCCAGGTATATAATTATAATATTTGTAATAAAATATGTATTGTTTATAATTTATAGTATTATTTAGTGTTTAGTGCAGTTATATCATATAATATTTATATATTATATTATATTTATAATACTATTTAATACCTATTTCACATTAGTACTAGGTATATTATATAATATTTATGTTGTTGTATTATTTATAATATTAATAACAACAACAATATGTATTATTTAAAATCCATACCAGGTCTATAAAATAATATATATAATATATATTATTTTTTATTTATAATATTATTTTATAGTTATTTAATGTTAGTACCAGATATATAATATAATATTTTATTATATATATATAGAGTGAGAGAGAGAGAGAGTGTGTGTTATTATTTAATACCAATTTATATTAATACCAGGTATATAGTATAATCTTTATAAAATATAATATGTATTTCTATATTATAATTTATAATATAATATAATTAATATTAGTGCTGGCTATATAATATAATGGATTCCCCAGTGACACAGTGGGTTAAGCTGCTGAACTTGCTGACTGAAAGGTCAGTGGTTCGAATCTGGGGAGCGGGGCGAGCTGCTGTTAGCCCTAGCTCCTACCAACCTAGCAGTTTGAAAACATGCCAGTCATGCATGCTGGCCACATGGCCTTGGAGGTGTCTATGAACAATGCCAGCACTTTGGCTTAGAAATGGAGATGAGCACCAACCCCCTGAGTCAGACAGGACTAGACTGGGATACATAAGGGATCAACCTTCACCTTAGGGATGCTCTATTTATTTTAATATTTATACATTATTTTAGTAGTTATACACTATTTTAAGTCTTTATAAACTTAAAGTGAAGGAAAGGTCCTTCAAGGCTGGAGAGAGGGAGGACTGAGGAGGAATCGCTTCAAAGAGCAGCGGTGGCAAAACCCCATAAAACAGCGAAATACCATGATATATATTTTAAATTAATATTTCTTGGAAATCTGTGAAAAGCAAGTCCACAATAAGTGAACTGCAAAGTAGCGAGGGAACATTGCATTTCTTGCTGCTTCTTTTGTCAGTGTTGATGTGGAGATTGTATGGTTTGCCTACTCTAGAACATGCAACATAGAATTATCCTTCTTTAGGGGTCCCTTTCAAATCTATGATACTATATCTGTGTGTGCGAATCATATCTATCTATATATGATTCACATACACACAGGAGGGCTTTGATTACGTTTTCTTGCCCTGGTGAAGGGAGATGGCTTTGAGTATTTGCTATTGGTCATGGGGGTTCTGTGTGGGAAATTTGCCCCAATTCTGTTGTTGGTGGGGTTCAGAATACTCTTGGATTGTAGGTTAACTATAAATCCCAGCAACTACAACTCCAAATTTCAAGATCTATTTCTCCCAAACTCCATCTGTGTACATATTTGGCCATATTGAGTATTGGTGCCAAGTTTGGTCCAGATCCATCATTTTTTCAGTCCGCAGTTCTCTCTAGATGTAGGTGAACTACACCTCTCAAGCTCAAGGTCAGTGCCCATCAAACCCTTATAGTGTTTTCTGTTGGTCATGGGAGTCCTGTGTGCCACATTTGGTTTAGTTCCATCATTGGTGGAGTTGAGAATGCTTTTTGGTTGCAGGTAAACTATAACTCCAAGCAACTACAACTCCCAAATGACAAAATCAGTTTTTTGAGTGATGGTAACTCCTTGGGTTAGTAGTGTCTTGTGGCCAAATTTGGCAGCAATTTGTCCAGTGGTTTTTGAGTTATGTTAATCCCACAAATGAACATTAATAATGTATATATTTTTATTTTTGAAATTTACCCATAGCTGCTGCATTTCCCACCCTTGGCTTATACTCGAGTCAATAAGTTTTTCCAGGTTTTGTGGTAAAATTAGGTTCCTCGTCTTATATTCGGGTCAGCTTATACTCGAGAATATATGATACACAAACACACGCATACAGGCCAGGGCCAATTCTGGCCCTCCTTCCAGGTTTTTTGGACTTCAACTCCCACAATTCTAGCTGTTAGGAATTGTGGGAGTTGAAGTCCAAAACACCTGGAAGGAGGGCCAAAATTAGCCTAGACCATTTTTCCCTCCCTGCGATATTTCCACAGATATCATCAGGCAGAAAACAAAACACACAGACCTTTGAGCTGCAAGGCTATTTGTTTCTCAGATGGGACATGCAGAAATACATCCAACCTCCCCATTTCTCCCTCCCTGCGATATTTCCACAGATATCATCAGGCAGGAAACACAATGCACAGACCTTTGAGCTGCAAGGCTATTTGTTTCTCAGATGGGACATGCAAAAATACATCCAACCTCCCCATTTCTCCCTCCCTGCGATATTTCCACAGATATCATCAGGCAGAAAACAAAACACACACAAAAACACATAAAAGACCTTTGAGCTGGACAAGGCTATTTGTTTCTCAGATGGGACATGCAAAAATACATCCAACCTCCCCATTTCTCCCTCCCTGCCATATTTCCACAGATATCATCAGGCAGAAAACAAAACACACAGACCTTTGAGCTGCAAGGCTATTTGTTTCTCAGATGGGACATGCAGAAATACATCCAACCTCCCCATTTCTCCCTCCCTGCGATATTTCCACAGATATCATCAGGCAGAAAACAAAATGCACAGACCTTTGAGCTGCAAGGCTATTTGTTTCTCAGATGGGACATGCAAAAATACATCCAACCTCCCCATTTCTCCCTCCCTGCGATATTTCCACAGATATCATCAGGCAGAAAACAAAACACACAGACCTTTGAGCTGCAAGGCTATTTGTTTCTCAGATGGGACATGCAAAAATACATCCAACCTCCCCATTTCTCCCTCCCTGCCATATTTCCACAGATATCATCAGGCAGAAAACAAAACACACAGACCTTTGAGCTGCAAGGCTATTTGTTTCTCAGATGGGACATGCAAAAACACACACACACACACACATATATATACATACACACAAAAAGAGAATAGGAAGAGGGGAGGGAAAAGGGTGAGAAGGGAGGAAGGGGAAGGTAAGAAGGGGAAAGAGAATAGGAAGGGAGCAAGGAAAAGGGTGAGGAGGAAGGAAGGATGGGGACTGTACAGACCCACACAAAGAATAGGAAGAGGGGAAGGAAAAGGGTGAGGGCCCTTCCACACAGCCCTATATCCCACAATATCTGCTTTGAATATTTGAGTCCACGCTCATATAATGTGGGATTTTCTGCCTTGATATTCTGGGATATAGGGCTGAGAAGGAAGGAAGGGGAATAGATATAGATATAGACACACACACACACACTCAAAGAGAATAGGAATAGAGCAGGGAAAATGGTGGGAAGGAAGGCATATATATATATATATATATATATATATATATATGGATGGCATGGGCCAACTTCAGCCCTCCATGTGTTTTGGGCGTCAACTCCCACAATTCTAAACGGCCAGTAGGAAGTCCAAAATACCTGGAGGGCAGATGGACTCCGATGGAGATCTTTGTTTCCTGGAGCTGCTTGTGAGCCCTATTGCCCCGGCGCCATCTTGACCCTACCACTTCCCAGCAGATCTGGTGCATTACCTGCCTTAGTATTCTGGGTTCTGTGGCTGTGTGGAAGGAAGGGCCGGGAGCCTGCAGCTGATAGAATAATAATAATAATAGCTGGAGGTGGCTCTGCTGGAAGGAAGCCCATTTCCCGCCCAGTCCTGTGATAATTTCTTCCTGTCCAGTTCTAGTAATTGTTGTCGTTACTATTATCATATTTATACCCCACTTTATCTCCACAAAGGGGACTGAAATGAAATCAGGTTGGCCCCTTCTCTCCTATCCTTTGGGGGGAAATTTAAATCATGGTTGTGGGACCAAGCATTCGAGCAGCAGACGCAGCAGTAACAATGTCAATGACTTATGTGACTGACAATGGACAGACCCCGGATTATAGCTCAGGATTTGTTTAGTTTTTAAATGGATGTTTATAATTTGATGTTTTAACTAATGTTTTAATTGTAATATTACTATTCTTGTCTGTTTGGCATCTAATGGTTGCCAGTTGTAACCCGCCCTGAGCCACCCTGAGTGTGGTGGAGGTTCCTTGCATAGAGGCTTCTAAATAGAGGCTGGACGGCCATCTGTTGGGGGTGCTTTAAACACGATTTGCCTGCTTCTTGGCAGAATGGAGTTAGACTGGATGGCCCACCAGGTCTCTTCCAACTCTAAGATCCCCCCCCCCCCGGGTGAGAAGGGCGGGATATAAATGTCTGAAATAGATAAATAAATAAACAGGACATAAAAGCAAACAATCCATTAAAACAAAAGTCATAACCTAAATAAAAAAGCATCTTAAAATACAGCACTCCATATCAAACACAATTAAACAAGGAGAAAAAAACAGCAGCATTCAGGCTCCATCAGACGGTGTTTGGCAAAAAGCCAACCAAGGCTACAAAAATGGGAGTGGCCAGGCTATGAAAGGGTGGGGCATGGGATATTTATTTATTTACGACATTTATATGCCACTAATACATCATTAATAATATTAGTATTATATAATATTACTAGTTGACCCGGCCAGGCTTTGCTGTGATGTTGTAGAAAAGCACTATCAAATGACCTCCAACCCTTAAAAGCCATCCAATCCAGCTGTGTTCCTAAGTATGAGTCGTTTCTAAGTTGGATTTTTGTAACTTGGGGACTGCCTGTGTGTGTGTATGTATGTGTGTACTTATGTATATGTGTATATTTATATGCGTGTATATGTGTGTACATGTGTAGATGTGTGTAAGTACAGATGTGTGTATGTATGTGTGCATGTTTATATTTCTGTGCATGTATACATGTGTGTGTACATGTCTTTATGTATATGTGTGTAGATGTGTGTGCTTATGTTTGTGTGTATATTTGTATATGTATATTGTGTATGTGTGTGTACATATGTATATGTGTGTATATGTGTAGATGTGTGTAAGTACAGATGTGTTTATGTATGTGTGCTTGTGTATATTTCTGTGCATGTATATATGTGTGTATATGTGCATGCTTATGTTTGTGTGTATATGTGTATATATATATTGTGTATGTGAGTGTACTTATGTAGTGTGTTTGTATATGTATATGCGTCTATATGTGTATATGTGTGTAGATACAGATGTGTGTATATGTGTGCATATTTATATTTCTGTGCATGTATATATGTGTGTATGTGTGCATGTCTTTATGCATATGTGTGTGTGCTTATGTTTATGTGTATATTGTGTGTGTGTGTACTTATGTATATGTGTGTTTGTATATGTATATGTGTGTATATGTGTAGATGTGTGTAAGTACAGATGTGTGTGTATGTGTGCATGTGTATATTTTTGTGCATGTATATATGTGTGTGTGTGCAATTCCTTTTGCTGCTCCCTTCACCAGCTTCTCCCTCTTGTATTGCCTTTTCTTACCTGTTTGTTCTCTCTTCTTCCTTCCTGCTTGACCTCTTTCCTTCTTTATGTCCTTCCTTCCCTCCTTCCCTGTTTCCATCCCTCCTTCTGTCTTTCCTTTCTCCCCCCTTTCCCTCTGTCGGTGGCAGCAGTTGAGGCCCCGGTTTGGCAAGGATGACGGGCCTTTCTGCTCCTTTTAGGTCTTCAGCACCCAGCGCCGCCGCCAGCCATTCCCTGGCGGCGGCGCTGGCTGTTGAAGACCTAAAAGAAGGAGGGAGGCCCGTCGTCTTCGCCACAGCTGGGGTACAAATTGCTGCCGCCGAGGCCTCCAGAGCCCGGGCTTCGCAGAAGACAGCGGGCCTCCCTCCTTTAGCCAGTGCCGCCGCTGGGGAACGGCTGGCGGCGGCGCTGGGTGCAGAAGACCTAAAAGGAGGAGGGTGGGCCACTGTCTTCTGCGAAGCCGGGGCCTCAGTTGTTGCGGACTGGGCTCGGGAGGGCTCCGCGGTAGCAATCCAGCCCCCAGCTGTGGCGAAAACGATGGGCCTCTCTCCTCCGTTTTGAGTAGCCAGCGCCGGCACCAGCCATTCCCCGCTGGTCCATCCCCTGTCTGTGCCGAAGACGACGGGCCTCTCTCCTCCTCTTAGGTCTTGAGTAGCCAGCACCGCCGCCAGCCAGAGGAGACAGGGAGGCCAGGCCTTGGCAGCAGTCGAGCTGCAGACCTTGGGTAAGATGGCGGGCCTTCTTCCACTGTTCTCCGTGCTGGCGGGGGGGAGGGAGGAGGGATTGTTGCTACTATGAGTTTATGTTATACTTTCCCCTAAGTTTTGTTAAGGATTAGGGCTGTTTCTACTGCAGCTGACTTCGCTAATTAATGAGATAATTGAAAGTTTGTGTATAAAGTAAGTTGCTGTGTGCTTGCATTTTTGAGTGTGATAGAACGCTGAGGATTGCGTTCTGTGCTCCAGCTGTGTGATTCGGTTTGAGTCGAAGTTTGCTTTCAGTTTGTTGCCGGAGGAGAAGAGAAAGATTACGGAAGAAGGAACAAGGTCATTCTATGGACTGTGTAAGAGAGACTGAATGTTGTTTTTGCCTTCTTATCTCTGAATGAAGAAACTGTTTATGTTGCTGAGAAAGCCATTCATCTGTTTTGTATTTTCCTTATGCTGTATGCTGTCAATACAGTTTGGACTTTTGTACTTCTACTTAAAGCTATAGTCTCATGTGTTTTTCTTTATGAGCTATGCAATCACACTGGGAGTCATAAGAGCTAGAGTTTTCTCTACTCATGCTAAATCCGACAGGGATAAGGGGTTTGCACGCGCAGGAATGAGTACCGCACATGCACATTGCTGCTGTGGCGTGGGGGTTGATGGGAGTTGTAGTCCCGTTGGTTTTTCATGTCTTTGACGGTTTTGTTTAAATTTTTTAATTATTTTTTCAGGTGGTAAACATACCTCGTAGGGTTGTGTGTGTATGTGGGCTGTTTTGGTGTGTCTGCGTTGTGTGGTTTTGCTGTCTATAGGCTACTAAACACGACAGCTCTTCTTTTATATATATTGATATTGTTGCTGGGGGAGGAACTCTGATGCCTCTGGAGATAAGATGGAACTGTTTTCTCTGCTCCCTCCTTCACTCTGGCCCCAGAGTGGCCATTGGTGGTGGGGGAAGGGCTCTGATGCCTCTGGAGACAAGATGGAACTGTCTTCTCTGCTCCCTTCTTCACTCTGGCCCCAGAGTGGACGTTGGTGGTGGTGGAAGGGCTCTGATGCCGCAGGACACAAAATGGAACTCTTCTTGCTTCTGGCGCAGAGTCACAGCAAACCTCACACTCTACTTCAACTTATCAGCAACCCCCCCCCCCCCAAATAGCTGTACCTCTTCTATGCCGCATTTCCCCTAGCATCATACAATCATAAGAGTTGGAAGAGACCTCATGGGCCATCCAGTACAATCCCATTCTGCCAAGAAGCACAAAAATAGCTTTCAAAGCACCCCCAACAGATGGCCATCCAGCCTCTGCTTAAAAGCCTCCAAAGAAGGAGTCTCCCCCACATTCCTGGGCAGAGAGTTCCACTGCTAAACAGCTCTGTTGCTGGGATGTATAGTTCACTTACATTAAGGAAGCGCTTCAGGCGGTGCAGCCTCTTCCCTGCCTCAAAGCCGCTTTCCAGGCCCTACCCCTCGCCTGCAAGCAATGGAAGAGGCAGAAGAGAAGGGGTGGGGAAAGCGAGGCAAGAGGGAGGGGGGAGAGAGAGCGAGGCAAGAGGGAAAGAGCAAGGCAAGGGGGAGGGGGAGAGCGAGGCAAGAGGGAGGGGGAGAGAGCGAGGCAAGAGGGAGGGGAGAGCGAGGCAAGAGGGAGGAAGGAGAGAGAGCGAGGCAGAAGAGAAGGGGGGAGAGCGCAAGGTAGGGGGAGCTCGCGAGGCAGAAGGGAAGGGAGGAGGAGGAGAGCAAAGGCATGCTCTGCGGCGGCACTTACTCCTGGCCTCCTCCTCTTCTCCCCCCTCCCTTTCCCTCCGTTGGCCGCTCTGCTTGCCTGCTGGGGCCCTTACGCGGACCGGTCAGAATCGGCCGGCGGGCCACAAAATGCCCAGGTCTGCTCTAATATGTGGAGATTGTTTTGAATTCTGCTCCTGTCTTCTGGAGTATTGGCTCTCCCTCCCCATTTGGTGTTGTCTGCAAACTTGATGATCGTGCCTTCTAAGCCTTCATCTAAGTCATTTCTAACGATCCTGAGCAGAACCAGTCCCAGGAGGGAACCCTGCTGATGGCCCTCCGCTTGTCACTCCTTTCCACGATGAAGAGGAGGAAACCTTGGGGAGAATCACCCTCTGGGTTCGTCCGCTTAACCAATCACAGATCCACCTAACTGTAGTTTTGCCTAGCCCACATTAGACTAGTTTCCTTCTCAGAAGGTCATGGGGGACCTTGTCGAAGGAATGGGGTTGGACTGGATGGCCCACGATGTCTCTTCCAACTCTATGATTCTGTGATCATATCTATCCCGCTTCCATTCCCTTAAAAGGAGAACCAAACCCGATAACAATAAAAGCATCACAGGATATAATTTAAAACCAAAAAAACACACACATTAAAATTAAACATTGGCACTATTAAAGATAAACAACTAAAACCAATTAGAAGCCTGTCCTGAGCCATCCAGCAAAAGTATGCAAGCCCAACCAGTCACCTTGTTGGCAATTGACGTAGTAATGCAAGTGTGGCTGAAGCACTTGCTTGAGGCTTTCAATTGGGTTCAGTCTCAGCTCAACTGGCAGGTGATCCTG
>JARBWK010000009.1:30547893-30705549 GCA_030556195.1 Anolis apletophallus
ATTTAAATCATTACTGTAAGGCAGTCTTGTTCTCCACAATCTTTCCGAGCTAATCAGCGAAGGTCCCTTATTGCTGCTTGGCAGATAAAGAGAACTGAGAGGGTAGCTCCGCAACGAGCTATTTATAGGGAGGGGGCGGGGCTTCAATAATGATTGACATTTGTATTTCTAGAAGGTTCCGACATGGCTTTGCGCTGGCGCTCAATACCACATGTACGAATTCACAGTAACCACGATAGGGAACTAGACTAGTACAAGACAGAGTAAATTTGTTAAGTTGATAAAATGGCATATTTATTGCAATATAGCAGTTTATTGATTTATGATTATGAGAGAGTTTTCACCTTGCTGGTCTGATCCCTTAGAGGTGCTGCATACTTTCTCCCCATTCATTTGGAGTTTAACTGCCCCAATACTTTTTGTGAATTTGTCAGCCATAGCAGGACACTTGATGAACCAACCTAGACACAGCATGTTATTTGAGAACACAGAAATGCTGGACCACTCTAACAAAAACAATGTCAGACTACACAGAGGAGCCATTGAAATCCACAAGCATGTGGACAATTTCAACAGAAAGGAGGAAACCATGAAAATGAGCAAAATTTGGCTACCAGTATTTTTTTTTAAAAAAACTTGAAAATCCGGACAGTAAATAAAGAGGCACAGTAAAAAAAAACCAACAACAAAGGAATTCCAGAGAAGAAACAATCAGGGCCAGCTAACACCTCCCAACAAAGGATGTCTCTAGGAAGAAAGCAGCCAGGCTTTAAAGATACAAGGCCATTCAATGCTAATCAAGGTAACCAATTGCAACATTTACACTTGTCTCAAGCAGACAATAGTTCTTTCTCCCACCTCGGACATTCCAGATAGATAAACTTCCCTTGCCTAGTTTCCAACAGACCTCCAACCCCCGAGGTCTGCCATAGATGTGGGCGAAATGTCAGGAGAGAATGCTGACATTTCGCATTGATTTGTCTGATATGATTTCTAAACCCATTGTACTAAACTCTTCAGAAACATAAACAGTTTTTTAGATTGATTTGTTCATTTTAATACCCCGTCAAAATATGGGAGATCTTTATGCCCCTCACTATATTAGTGAGTTATAAGAAATTTGTACTTGTGATTTTATTTTGACTTTAACAAGCTTTATAAAGTATCAGGCCATGGCTACCACAGCAAACCCTCCACAGCAGCGTAGCTGGGCCAAGTATCTGAGAAATCCTCTCTCGACTGTGGAGTACCCCAAGGCGCTATTCTATCGCCAATGCTGTTTAACATCTATGTTCGACCTCTCGCCAAGCTAGTCTGGAGATTTGATTTAGAATGTTTCCAATACGCTGATGACACCCAGCTTCTCCTAAAACTAGAACCTGGAACAACTTCAGTACCGGATAACTTCACCCGGTGTCTTGGAGCGGTGACAAGATGGCTACGTGCCCATAAATTGAAAGTAAATCCAGCAAAAACTGAAATCTTGTGGCCTGGCCGCCCATCAGAATTGGTTGGTCTATTACCATCTTTTGAAGGGGAACCGTTAGCTCCATACCCCATTGTGAAGAGTCTCGGTGTTATCATGGATTCCAAAATGACGATGGAAGCCCAGATTGCCTCCACTAGTAAAAGGGCCTTCTTTCATCTACGCCAAGCAAGGCAGTTGGCACCTTATTTACCAACAGAGGCGCTGGCTACGGTAATCCATGCCACGGTTACGTCGAGGCTGGATTACTGCAATGCTTTGTATGTGGACTTACCTCGAGCAGCAATTCGCAAGATCCAAATTGTGAAAAAAGGAAGCTGCTAGACTCCTCACAAAAACATCAATGAAGTGCCATATAACGCCGTCTCTGCAGCACTTGCATTGGCTGCTGGTTGAACACAGAGTCGTCTATAAGACCCTGGTCCTAGCATTCAAGGCCTTTCGAGGTCAGGGTCCTTCATATCCAAGAGACCGTTTAATGCCACTCCACCACCAGAGACTGCCACGGTCAGCTCATGAGAATCTTCTCTATGTCCCTGGCCCTAGAGAGGTTCGTTTGGAGTCCACAAGACAAAGATCCTTCTCCATTGTAGCCCCAATCTTGTGGAACTCCCTACCGCCAGACCAAAGAGCCACTCCTGATCTACATACATTTTTAGGGGCACTTAAGAGATGGCTTTTCTGAAGAGCCTATGATTGCTAGTAACAAGCAGTGACTATGTAACCTATTTATTTTTTATTGTGTAAGTCGCCCAGAGCACCTTTGGTGGAGGGCGACTCATAAGAAATAAAGTTAGTTAGTTAGTAGCCACACTGCCACCCTTAAGGGCTGACCTTGAGGCCCAGAAACCCATACTAGAAATGAATTAAGAGAACAAACAAGGGCAAGATGAGTGACAGGATTCCTAGGGTTGGGATTGTGGGGCCAGACTGGGAAAGGGGATCTGTCACAAGCTACTTGTCCTCACTGGCAAAACTCTAACTAACATGATGTTGGAGAGAGAGAGATTTAAAATTATGAATAAAAAGAAAATAATTGACTTAAGAGATGGGATGTGAAGGGATTTTGTTAATTACTAAACAAACAAGCCTAGGAAATCCAGTCCCCTTGATGAATTAACATAAGAACATAAGAACATAAGAAGAGCCATGCTGAATCGGGCCTCAGCCCATCTAGTCCAGCATTCTGTGTCACACAGTGGCCCACTAGTTGTACACAGGGATCTCTAGCAGAAAGGAGAGCAAAACCCTCACCTGCTCCTGACCCCTCACAACCAGTACCCGGGAAATCCTGCCTGCCTCCATCAACACAGAGGTGGCACTTGGATGTCCATTTCAGTAGCTACTGATTCCCTTGGTATCCATGAATCTGTCTAATCCTGCCTTGAAGCTGTCCAGGCTGACCGCTGTCACAACCTCCTCTGGAAGTGAGTTCCATAACCCAATGACCCTCTGGGTGAAGAAATATTTCCCTTTATTAGTCCTAACTTTCCTACCTTGGGCTTCAGGAGTGCCCCTAGTCCTAGTGTTGTGTGACAGAGAAAATATTTTTCTCTATTCACCCTTTCTATCCCATGCATGATTTTATACACTTCGATCAAGTCACCTCTTAAACGCCGTCTTTCAAGGCTGAAAAGACCAAGGCGTTGCAACCTGATTTTGTAAGGGAGCTGCTCCATCCCTTGGATCATTCTTGTTGCCCTTTTCTGTACCTTTTCCAGTTCCGTTATATCCTTCTTGAGGTGTAGTGACCAGAATTGTACACAGTACTCCAGATGTGGCCTCACCATAGATTTGTAGAGAGGCAATACAACATTTGCCGACCTATTTTCGATTCCCTTCCTGATCATGCCAAGCATAGAATTTGCTTTTTTTTACTGCTGCTGCACTGGGTTGACATCTTCATTGAGCTGTCCACCAAAACCCCAAGATCCCTTTCCTGGTTTGTCTCGAAAGCTTTGACCCCATCAATTGGTAGGTGTAGTTGGGGTTCTTTGCCCCGATGTGCATGACTTTACACTTGTTTAGGTTAAAATGCATTTGCCACTTTGTTGCCCATTCACTCAATTTCGAGAGATCTTTCTGGAGCTCTTTACAATCAGTTTCATTTTTAACTACCCTGAACAATTTAGTGTCGTCTGCAAACTTTGCTACCTCAGAATTTACTCCTACATCCAGGTCATTAATGAATAAATTAAAAAGTAACTGACCCAAAACTGAACCTTGGGGTACGCCACTTCTCACCTCTTTCCACCCAGAGAAGTGTCCATTTATTACCACCCTTTGTTTCCTACAGTTTAGCCAGGTTCCAATCCAGGACAAGACCTGTCCCCTGATTCCATGGCTGAAGAGCTTATTTAGGAGCCTTTGGTGAGGGACTTTGTCAAAAGCCTTTTGAAAGTCAAGGTAAACAATATCGACTGGGTCCCCTTTATCTATGTGTTTATTTACACCCTCAAAGAATTCTAACAAGTTAGTAAGACATGATTTGCCTTTGCAGAAACCATGTTGATTTTCCTTCAGCAATGCCTGTTTTTCTATGTGCTTAGTAATTTTTTCTTTAATAATGGTTTCCATCACTTTGCCTGGAACTGAGGTTAGACTAACTGGCCTATAATTTCCTGGATCACCCCTGGATCCTTTCTTGAAGATCGGAGTTACATTTGCCTCCCTCCAGTCCTCGGTTACAGTGCCTGATCTTAGAGAAAGGTTATATATTTTGGCTAGAATTTCAGCAATTTCACACTTGAGTTCCTTAAGAACTCTGGGGTGGAGGCCATCTGGCCCTGGTGCTTTATGGACATTTAGTTTCGTTAGGCATGTGAGAACATATTCCTTGTTTATCTCTATCTGGTTTAATTCATTTAATTCCCTCCTGAAAAAAACTGACTCGGCTGCAGGCATATGTTGTCTGTCCTCCTGTGTGAAAACGGAGGCAAAGAAGTCGTTTAGCCGCTCGGCAATCTCCTTGTCTTCACTTATTGTCCCTTTCTTACCATTTTCGTCAAGTGGCCCAACTGCTTTTCTAGTTGGGTTTCTACTTCTGATGTACTTAAAGAAGTTTTTGTTATTTTTTTTAATGTTCTTAGCTATATGTGCCTCATTTTCCAGATAGCAGTCTGCCTCTGGAGTTTGGTTGGGAGGGCGATAGCAGATCCCTAATGCTAGATTAGGTTTTTGTCCTGGGATTTTTACCCACAATGTTTCTGTAGGTGAGTTTGAATTTTCTTGAAGTTCTAATTCATGAGATTCTAGCTCTTCATTTATGTACAAGGCCACACCGCCACCGTTTTTCCCTCTCCTGTCTTTCCTGTACAGTTTATAACCTGGAGTTTTTGTGTCCCAATTGTTTTCCTCTGTCCACCAGGTTTCTGTTATGCCAATAATATCAATATTTTTTGGATTACAAGCTGATCCATCCCAAAAAAGTCATCCCAATAACATTAGAAAATGAAGGACTATTGTAGACCTTTACAGACCAATATGCCTTGCAAAGGATACATTGCTGAAATCCACTGGCTAGTAGAAGCACTGACAAAGAAACAAGACAAGCTCCACATTGCCATGGCAACGGGGGTTCTCTGTGTGAAGTTGGAGAGTGACAACATCACCCAGTCACGGACCATGGACGACTGGCCAGTGGTATGCAGTCGCTGAAACACCTGTGAAAGTCAAAACAAATCATTAACATGCTAAAGAAAGTGCATTAAATCATTCCCTGCAAAACAAACACAAACACAAATATACAATGCTCCCAAGTCATATATGTATGTATGCATGCATGTGTGTGTGTATATAAGGCTTGTTGTCTTTAACACACACACACACCATGTGGTTGCTTCTATGTGGTTGTACCAGCAGTTTCAGAACAGTTCATAAGTATTAAAATACACAAATCTTATATACACACACACACACACACACACACACACAAACAAACAAACTGGCAGCACATAACAATGATTCCAGCATAAAACTAAACTTTTAAAAGCTACGTGAAAATGAAAAAGGCTTTCATAAATGTCTGCCCACATCTAAATCAGGTTCAGCACTAGATGATTCTCCAAACTGGGATACCATACCTGAAAAAGTTATCTTCACCTTCACTTGAGACAAAGGAGAGCCAGAAAACAATTTTGAACAATGAGATGAAGTCATCCTGTAGAATACCTCACGTACAGATCATTAAATGAACATGAAATGGCAAAATAGGTCTCAGAATCTTTCTATTAATTACTAAGCACGATTTTTCCAGAAGAGGTTTCTCCTATTGTACTACGCAAGTCAACACACATCTAGATAAGTACATGTAAGACCAATCTACTATTTCCATTACTTATCTTACCTTATAAACTACAGAGGCCATAAACTGTGGATATGGCTGCTGGTTAGATAAAAACTCTCCAATAACTTTATTCATGACGTCTTGTGGGGGGAAAAAGTCATCCAGAAACTGAGGAAGGATCCGAGTTACCACTCTGGCTTCAAAGGGATACCCTTTCCTGACCCTAAGACCCAAAGGATACAGATATCAATAATGACTGTCTCATGAAACATGGGTTAATTAGTATTCACTCTAAAAACGAAAAGGATTGAAAAATGTTCTCCTTCACTATAGAATATGCTTCTTTTAGATGGCTGTGGATGAGTTTCCATGGTACCTCTTCTTCCGTTGAGAAGGATACTGAAAGACAGTGGTTCTCAACCTGTGGGTCACCAGGTATTTTGACCCACAACTCCCAGAAATCCCAGCCAGTTTACCAGCTGTTAGGATTTCGGGGAGTTGAAGGCCAAAACATCTGGGAACTCTCAGGTTGAGAACCACTGCTGGAAGACCTTTTGGTCCAGATCCATAACCACTCCATACTGCTGATAGGAACCCAAACACAGTGATCATTTGAATTATCTGAACATCCTAGACACTGCTTTTAGTACTTTTTTTTAGAATTATGCTAAAAACACAGTAAGAATGGTCTAGGCCTAGGCCATATGGTAAATAGATAAACAGAACAGCAACGTTCTTTTAGGAGCTTATGGCACATATATCTTAGCCTTTCTTTCTTTCTGTTTACCTTCCCTCTGAGTATAAAGCAGTAGATGTGAGTGGAAAGTCCATGACATAAATTCCAATTAATTAAGGCTGATGAAAGTCAGAATCCTGAAGCATATGGAAAGACAACAGCTTTCTGGCCCTTATGGGAAAGAGTCAGCTCTCCTTGTAGTTGCTCACCTATCATATTTTTACAAATAAATTATTTTTGTCTTATCAAATGGACAGGGGAATTTTGCCCTTACAACTGATGTGAAAAATTTCAGTTACACAAGTAGGATGAAGTCTAAATTTTATAACTGAGTATTTATGATAGCATTATAGGTAACAGTTTGAAGAATTATTAACTATCTCTACATTCTTAACAATTCGCTGATATTTTTCCCCTTGTTAATAGATAAAACGGACTGCTTAAAATAATCTTACACCTAGTCACCACAGACTATGAAGAGGATAGATAAGAAAAGAAAGAAGTGTTGATTTTGCATGTTTTCTGAATTTCTGTGCTGCGTTGACATAATATTTGCACTAGTGACAAACATTGGGAAATAAACATTGGGAAATAAAAGTTAATTTGTATCATAATGTCTAATGCCATACCTGAATATGCAATAACAGTATGTAACAACATTTGAAAAAGATGGGTTTTTACTTACCTGTAACCTTGTTTCCTCTAGTGGTACCTGTGAAATCCACACACATGGGGTTTTCTGCACCTATGCAGACAGTTTCGGAACTCTCTAGAACAGGGCTGCCCAGGAAGTCGATTGCGATCAACTGGTTGATCCCAGGACCGAAGGAGGTCGATCCCAGCCGGATGGGGCACTTCTAGAGGGTTTGAACTCGGAGCCATAGGAAGTCGATTGCGCAACTGGTTGATCAAGCCCCAGCCGGATGGGGCACTTCTAGCCCGCCTCCCGGCTTCAGCGCTACCACAGCTTCTTCAGCCTTGAGGAGGGGTAGTGCCAAGCCAGTAGTGGCTACCTATGCCACCACTGGCTTGGCACTCCTCCCCTAGCCTGGAGAAGCTGTGGTAGCTAAAGCCAGAGGGGGGAGGGGGTGGAGCCATGCTGCGCCAAGCCCTGCCTCCTCCCCCGGCTTCAGTGCTACCACAGCTTCTTCAGCCCTGAGGAGGGTAGTGCCAAGCCAGGAGTGGCTAGCTATGCCACCACTGGCTTGGCAATACCCTCCTCAAGCCTGGAGAAGCTGGTAGAGCTAAAGCCAGAGGGGGGGGTGGAGCCATGCTGCGCCAAGCCCTGCCTCCTCCTCCGGCTTCAGTGCTACCACAGCTTCTTCAGCCCTGAGGAGGGTAGTGCCAAGCCAGTAGTGGCTAGCTATGCCACCACTGGCTTGGCATTACCCTCCTCAAGCCTAGAGAAGCTTTGGTAGAGCTAAAGCCAGAGGGGGCCGGAGCCAGGCTGCGCCAAGCCCCGCCCTTCCCCCCGCTCCGCCCTGCTTCTCTCTCGGTAGATCTTTCTGACTTGGTTTTATTGTAAGTAGCTTGCATGCTGAAAAAGTGTGGGCACCCCTGCTCTAGAATCTTAAAAGGATACTTTTTGGTGTCAGACCCGCTAAAAAACCCGTATGTGTGCATTTCACAGGACCATGCAGAGGAAATGTTCTGTTCCTGGTTATGTCCTGTTTAATTGTGTGGTACTTACTTAGTTTATGTGGTTTCCACAAACTAGGTTGAATTAGATGAGACTATGAGCTATTCAATGAATAAATTATAGCAAGCTGTGTTGCAAGATATCCCACAAAAACAAAGTTTTTGCAGTTTAATACAACTTTTCCCATGTTTTTATCAAACCAATTAGAAATGACATTTATAACCCAGGAACAAAAATTATGTTTCATAGTGTAATCAATATGAAATGCATTTTCTTTAGGACTACCAATTCCTACCTGTCAAAGAGAATAGACACTCGTTCCATAGCCACAATGACAGACTCGCTGTCTGGGGTGGTTTGAGTATGATCTGTAACTCGCACGGGGCTGATTTTCTCTTTTCCTAAAACAAAGTACCAAGAAAACAAAAGATATCAGCTCGTTTAAGTAAATAATTAAAATAATGCAGGTCAAGACAATTCACCCTGGATAGGAATTGCAGCATTGGCATCCATTGGCATAGAGGCACTGCCTTCATACGACAGCCAATTAAAATGGTTAGGTCCATTTTAGCTTATCTTTTAAACCTGCCAAATGCAGAAAGACTATCCTACATTTCCCTGACAACTTTCAAGTTTAAATCCACAACCAGCTCAAGATTACCATTTGGTGCACACTGAATCTGGAACCTGCCTCACGCAATTAGTTTTAAATCTGACCTGCTAAGAGAACCAGGCTGGTCTAGGGTACAACAGTATCCATGCCATTGCTTTCTTTCTAAAGAAAAGGGCACTTCAGCCATTTTCTCATAAAGCATTTTCTGGACTCCCTGAACAGGTGCCACGGTGCAGGGCTGAACATCACGAGGCCCTCAAGATGTTATTGTCCTGCAACTTTCAGCATTCCCAATCACCTTCATGATGGCTAAATTGAGATGTGCAGGCCAATATCATCTGGAGGGCAAAATGATTCACAATGTTGTCACGGACAAAATGCTACCCTACATTTCCATAAAGGACAAAAATACCTTCAAAGTTTAACAACAAAAGTACATCCCTCTTGTTTCCATAAAAAGAAAATAGATACTGCTCCTATTTATACCCATAGTGTATTATGGTATGTAAAAGACTACACACACACACATATAGGATATATCTTGGAATGTGGAAAACAGAGTGTTGGATAAATACACCTTTTTCACATTGGGTAAAACGTAAATCAAGTTGGACCATAATCTTGTATTTTATTGAATTATAATGAGGGAGGGGGCTAAAATATGTTTTTTATTTATTTACATCATTTATATTCCACCCTTCTCACCCCGGAGGGGACTCAAGGCGGATCCCAATGCACATATACAGGCAAACATTCAATGCCATTGACATACAACATATATAGACAGACGTAGAGGCAATTTAACATTCCAGCTTCTGGCCAACAGGGGGAGCTGTCGCATTCCTTCATTCTTTTTTGTGTAGTTACTGGAGATTTTATGGCCTCGTAAATCAGTTAAATTTAGCCTCCCCACACAAGTGGTACCTAAATTTCCTACTTGACAGATGCAACGGTCTTTCGGGTTGCAAAGGTCAACAAGGAGCTACACAAATCGGCTGAGAGCTCACCCCAACCCGGGCAGGCCTCGAACTCATGACCTTCTGGTCAGTAGAGATCTTATGCAGCTGACACCCAGCCAGCTGCGCCACATTCCCAGTAAACATATTTTTGAGATTTAAAACACTAGTGTAAAAATGTTAATAACAATAATATTGTTTAATAATTATTTTAAAAATAAGACTTCACAATCTCTGAGGATGCCTGATGTGGTTGAAACGTCAGGAGAGAATGCTTCTGGAACAAGGCCATACAGCCCGGAAAACTCACAGCAGCCCAATAATTTTTTTTAAAAAACCCTTTCCACAAGTACTTGGGGCAGCTTACGTAAAGGCACACAACATCAGCAAATTTGTCAATTTTCTATCATGTATGTGTATTATTTTAAATTAGGCCTTTCTTCTAGCTGGCTGTGGGCCCCCAGATGCCAATGAGCGGTTACTCTTTCAACCTAGATAGATAGCAGTTGGTCCTGTGTCCCTAATGCAATCCACACAGAAAGAAGGGAAATCAACACTTGTTCTGGGACATCGAAACATTGAGGAGGAAGAGATATAAATCAAGACAGGAATCACAGATTTATAGATGAAAGAAAACACATTTGAGTTCAGAAAAGCTAGAACATGAGCACAAGTGGCAAAAAAGCTTTGTTTCTTCCCTCCAAACGAAAGACTGGTAGGGGATGACTCCCAAGGCGGGAGCAGATGTCTACCTTACGCTTTTTCATTAAGTAGATCCTTTAAAAAATGTCTACAGCAGGGCTGCCCAGGAAGTCGATCGCGATCGACCAGTCGATCCTGGGACCGAAGGAGGTCGATCCCAGCTGGATGGAGCGCTTCTCAGAGGGGGGCCAGGCCACGCCAAGCTCTGCCCCCTCCCCGGCTTCGGCACTCCCAGCAGCTTCTCTAGGCTTGAGGATGGCAGTGCCAAGCCAGCCTTGTGCTAGCTATGCCACCACTGGCTTGGCATTGCCATCCTCAAGCCTGGAGAAGCTGCTGGGAGCTCCAAAGCCAGAGGGGAGGGGGGCAGGGCTTGGCACGGCCTGGCTCCACCCCACCTGGCTTCCGCTCTACCAGCAGCTTCTCCAGGCTTGAGGATGGCAATGTTAAGCCAGCCTTGTGCTAGCTATGCCACCACTGGCTTGGCATTGCCATCCTCAAGTCTGGAGAAGTTGCTGGTAGAGCGGAAGCCAGAGGGGTCGGAGCCAGGTCATGCCAAGCCCCGCCCCTGCCCTTCCCCACTCCAGCCTTGAGGAGGTAGGTAGATCTTTCTGACTTGGTTTTATTATAAGTAGCTCGCGTGCTGAAAAAGTGTGGGCACCCCTGGTCTACGGTGAACAGGAATTTTAGATATGAAGTCGTTTGCTTCACACATACGTGAGCAAAAGGTAAGACTAAGTAAGCAAGTCCTGATCCACCTACTCCATCTTGTTTCAATATTCATTTCGTTATTTACTGAACCCTTAATTCCAAAGGATAATAATACAATGGGGTTATAGAGAAAATCGAAGTCCGAATTGCACATGGAGTGTGCATTTTCATCACTAATTTTTTTTTACCAGTATTACTAGACTTGTACCTGTATACATGCAAGTCAGCATTAACCCCAACGCAGCCATAGCTCTGTGCGGGCTGTGTACATTCACTCTGTCTACACTCAGCTTAACCAATGCTTCACAATCCAGCCTAGAAAGTTGTTCTGAAAGAAGAAGTCGTTCTAATCCCCTCAGGACACAGTGGTAAGTAATGGATGGCGTTGATTCTTCACTTCCAGACAACATCACTCCACACATCTGGGGGAAAAAAAGCCAAAATAAGGCCAGTTTTGAATCATTTTTAACACACTATTTCTAGACAGATGCATATTGCAGTTTGCACTGGGGGTGTATGTTTTGTAAGCACCCTGGGCTGGCTTCAAATTGGATTTTAGTGGCTGTGTAGAAGGGCCCTGACACAATGTGGAAATGCTGGGAGGATTAGTGGTGCCTGAGTGGTTAGATCTTGCCTAGCCTATGCACTGCCAAGAGTTAATCTCTGTATGAATGGTTCCTTCTTTTATTTTTGTTGTTGAGAGCGACTTGAATGCAGGCTTCTATCTCATAAGCTTTTTCTCAGATTATGCCTAAACAACATGGTCTTCCATCAGATTTATGAACCAATAATTCCCCCCCCCCCCCCCAAGATATCACAGAATGCTGGAAAACAAATATTACTACTACAATGTCTTGTAACCAATACTCCTCCCTCCAAAAAGACGCAAAACTTCCACAATATTTCTGGGAACACAGACATCTAAAGTCAAAAGACTTTACTAAAATGCTTTATACTGAAATTACAAGGGCAGGTCAATAAGTCTGTGACTTTTTGAATTTCCCGCCTCTTAACTGAAAGGGCCACACTGCTCCTGTCAACAGGCATCTGTCAGTTGACTCCTGTCAAAATTTGAACAAGCTGCGTCATTTAGTTTGTGTTTGACAGCCATTGATAGGAGACGACCGCGTGTTTTGAGGAGAAAATGGAAAAAAGTGAATTTCGTGTGCTCATTAAGCATAATTTTTTGCGGGAAAAAACCATCACTCAAACCAAGGCTAAGCTTGATAAATACTATGGAGATTCTGCACCATCAAGTTCAATGGTAAAAAGTGGAAGATGGCGAACGTTCTGGTCGCCCAGTTGAGGTCTCTACACCCGAAACAATTGAAAAAATTCACAATATGGTGTTGGCCGATCGGAGATTGAAAGTGCGAGAGATTGTGGAAGCCATAGGCATCTCAAATGGCTCAGTGGTTTCAATTTTAAATGATCACTTGGGTATGAGAAAGCTTTCCGCAAGATGGATGCCACGTTTGCTCACAATCGACCACAAAAGCAATCGTGTGACAATTTCGCAGGAGTGTTTGGCGTTGTTCAACTGCAATATGGACGAGTTTTTGCGCCGTTTCATAACTGTGGACGAAACGTGGATCCAGTACAACACACCAGAGACCAAACAGCAGTCAAAACAGTGGGTTTCTCGGGTTGAATCGGCGCCAAAGGCCAAGGTGGGTTTGTCAGCCAATTAAGTCATGGCGACCGTTTTTTGGGATGCACGCGGTATAATCCACATTGATTACCTTCAAAAGGGTAAAACAATCAATGGCGAATATTATGCCAACTTATTGGGTCGATTTAATGAAGATTTGAAGAAAACAAACGACCGCATTTGGCCAAGGAAAAAATTCTTTTACACCAGGACAATACAAGGGTGCACACATGTGCAGTTGCCATGGCAACAATCCATGAATTGGGATACGAATTGCTCTCTCATCCGCCCTATTCTCCGGATTTAGCCCCGAGTGACTATTTCTTGTTTCCAAACTTGAAGAAATGGCTTGGCGGAAAGAGATTTGACTCCAACAATGAAATTATCTCACAAACAAATACCTATTTTGATGACCTGGACAAATCTTATTTTTTTGGAAGGGATAAAAAATTTGGAGAAACGTTGGACAAAGTGTATAGAGCTCAAAGGAGACTACGTTGAAAAATAAAATAATTTTTTATCCAAAAACCTGTGTTTCATTCAAAAAGTCATGGACTGATTGACCCACCTCGTAGAGAGTGTGAGTTCCGATTTATGAGAATGTTTACTAAATTCATATCAACCATCTTCCAAGGCACTGTTTAGAAGCCACTTCCTTCCATTTATATCCTTCCAGTCTCATCAAGATAAAAAAGCAAATACAAATACATATATATATATGTACACATGACACATACCTGTATAATACCTGATGAGAATTCAGATCCTACATCAGGTGGATAATTTTCTATCAAATAGAATGCCACTGCACACATTACTAACACATGTTGCTGGTTGTGGACATTCACACAGCTGTTAAGAAAGGCAGAAATTAATTATCAACGGACTGGAATCCACTGTTAAAAGCAAATACTTTCTTCTATAATCTGTACACATCAGGAATTCTTATTAAGAACTAAGACCCAGAGGTCTTGACTGGAAGGCATTTTTCTCAAGTTTCTCTACAGCTTACAAATCAATGAAACTTTGCCCTCAGCTGGTGCTTCAATGAATTTAACCACTGTAGCATGACTCTCTTCCAGTTCCATAGCTTAGAAATTATCTTAAATAAATGTCACAAAGATAGCTTATTATGGTGATACCTACTGTGCGATTCCCCTCAAATTGGAAAGAAGATATTCAGTAATGACTGGAATGAGCTGCTTTGCTGTTTCATCAAGGAGGTCACACTCAAGAATGTAAAGAATGCCATGGAGAGCGCCTATCCGGCTTGGCATGTGAGTGCTGCGTAGTGTTGAGTCCAAAAGGCGGCTTACTGGCTCTGCTACAGCTTTATCCTAATGGATATGGAACACATCAAAAATATGCTGAATTAAATAATAACTTGGTGCATTTAGCATAAAATGATGAAGTAAAATCCATAAGATTTCCAAGTTATGATTAACTATGTCAAATTAAAAACCTATTTCTCTCTCTCTGTGTGTGTGTGTGTGTGTGTGTGCCTTTGAGTTGCCTGTCCATTTATAGTGAACCCCATGAAATTCACAGGGTTTTCTAAAGCAAGGAATTTTCAGAGGTCATTTTGCAATTTTTTCCATATGAAATATAGCCTACTACAGTGTTTCCCAACCTTTTTTGAGCCACAGCACACTTTTTACATTTACAAAACCCTGGGGCACACCACCAACCAAAATAACACTCTAACACAGTAATACATATAGTTAATATGTTTTTAAATGTATTTATACACTCAGTGTGAAACCTGGGCCTGTTTCAATGAACACAACATATATATGACTTCCTCTCACATATTTATACATGGCTATCATATCTTCTCTCAGCCTTCTCTTCTTCAGGCTAAACATGCCCAGCTCTTCAAGCCGCTCTGCATAGAGCTTGTTCTCCAGACCTTTGTGAAATTTCACCCTGAGTGAAACTTGCTTCCAGTTAACCATGGATGCCATGAAGCTGTTATAAACAGTTCCTGGGGAAAATCCAGAAAAATTAACACATTTCCAAGGGCAACTCTTGAAAAATCCAGTAAAATAGTAAAAAAATTCAAACCAACATTTCCAAAGCGGAGAGGCTCAATTTGTTTCCTGGAAACCTGTGAGCGGAAAGCTGCTAGGGTTGGGGGAGGTCTTGCCAATTTCCCACGGCACACCTGATGATCACTCACGGCACACTAGTGTGCCACGGCACACTGGTTGGGAAACACTGCCCTATTACATCTGTGTTTGTCAGCAGCCTACCATTCAAGCACTAATCAGGTCTGATACTGCTTAGCTTTCAAGATCTGATACGAGGAACTTTTCTGACAAGCTAGTTTATATTCAATATATATATTTAATATAAGTTGCTTTTTCCCTTAAAGAGATGACAACAGTAACCTCTGGTGTGTCATTCAATGTACTCCCTCCTGCTGTACTGGAGGGAAGATATAAAGTACTATATGATGAATGCCAATGTCTGTCAGGGTGAGGCCATGGAAACTGTGGGGCACGTTTTGTTGTACTGCTCTTTTTACTGAGAACTTCAAAAACATTTAATAAATCAAATTTTAGAAAGTCTACAGGGAGATCTGACAGTTTTTATGTTGATTTTTTTTGGCTGACCAACACCTCAAAATTACTGCCAAAGTGGCTAGCTTTTGTGCAGCAACAATAGCTTGTCGGCGCAATATGCTCCCACACAGTCTTAGAAGGTTTTAATATTTATTTCAATATTTACCACTGTCATCTTAGTATATAAATGTTTAATACTGTTTTAACTATCATATTCAATACTAGGTTTTAACTTTGCTATTGACAGTGTTTTTTAACACCTACTGTAAATCTATGTCATGTTCTTACTCTAACGTTTGTTCATTTTTTGCTGCTGGTCATTGACCATAATGCATACATACACACACACACACACATTCAATATAAGTTGCGTTTCTCTTAAAGAGATGGTAGAAATAACATCAGGTTATTTTATCATATAAATTTCAGGTTCACCCTATACTGCAGCTAGGAAAACTTTACTTTACATTGAGCTGAGATCAAGGTGAAGACAAAAAGCTGGAATGTGAAAATAATAAAAAACATTGCAAAGGCTTCCCAACAAATTGTTGAATATATTTGTGCAGGGATGGGGAAAAGATGTGCCCTACAATGGCTTTTCTTTTGGTCCTCTATTCCAGTATTTTTCAACCTTTTTTGAGCCACAGCACACTTTTTTACATTTCCAAAATCCTGGGGCACACCACCAACCAAAATGACACAAAATGACACTCTAACACAGTAAAGAACGGCTGGGGGTGGTGGCCTGCTGGGAGCAGCTGCTGGGAGTGCGAAGCTGGGGAGGGGTGGAGCCATGCCAGGCCATGCCCGCCCCTCCCCGGCTCAGCTCTCCCACAGCTTCTCCAGCCTTGAGGGGCAGTGCCAAGCCAGCGGTGGCAGAGCCAGCACAATGCTGGCTTGGCACTGTCCCCCCTCAAGGCTGGAGAAGCTGGGGGAGCGCTGAAGCCGAGGGAGGAGGGTGGAGCCAGGCCATGCCCCGCCCCTCCCCCCACTTCAGCTCTCCACAGCTTCTCCAGCCTTGAGGGGGCAGTGCCAAGCCAGCGGTGGCAGAGCCAGCACAATGCTGGCTTGGCACTGTCCCCTCAAGGCTGGAGAAGCTGGGGGAGAGCTGAAGCCGGGGGAGGGGGCGGGGCCAGGCCAAGTCAAGGGCGGGAGTCATTGCGGATTGGAGGCTGGCTGGGGAAACGGCCGAAGGAGCCGGCGTCCCGGCCCCTTCTTTTTCTTCGCCACTGCCCGGCCCTTCCTCCTCCTCCCCCAAGCAGCAGGAGTTCAGCAGGAGGCGGGGGAAGGGGGGGGAAGAAAGCTTTTCTCGCGGCACAGCAGGAGGTCCGTTACGGCACACTACTGTGCCGCATCACAGCGGTTGGGAAACACTGCTCTATTCTATCCCACACTGCCACTTTCTACCGTGATCTGCAGTGATTTCCTATTCTGAATTTTATTGTTACAGTCACAGACCCGGAGTGTAAAACTTTAAAACAGAGGGTTTTTTTAAAGTGTTAACAGTAAAACCAGAAAAATCACAACATTTAAAGCAAAGAGTCCATAATATGGAGTTGATCTACATGGCTTATAAAATTTATTTATTTATTTTATTTACAATATTTCTACCCCACCCTTCTCAACCCCCAGGGGAGGGGACTCAAAAATCTGTGGGTATGGATAATAAAAAGAGTAGTTTAAAACTTTATCCGCTAAAAACATCCAAAATCTACCTCCTTATTTTAATAGTTTCTGCACAAAATTAAGCCACCCTATAAGTGATTGATGGAACCTATCCTCTGTAAGATGTTTTAGATAATATTCTTCAATTCTGCTAGGGATCTTTTTTTTACAATGGGAGTAATACAGTGTTTTCCTGTTTGCACCACATTGAAAGGTCTTAAATCAAGAAACAGCTTTCTAAGATCTACAGAGATACTCGCAGGAACACCTCAGCAAGCAAGAGTCCAAAAGTGGCAGGCTAAAACCTGGAACCTCAATCTGTGGCTGAGAGACTCCCTCCTGGGCACACAGAAAACTGGGCAACTTGGAAGGCTGTGCTCTGATACCACAAGATGAAGAGGTAATCTTAACCACCTACAACAATGCAACCTGAGCCCTGCCACACGCACAATGGAGAACCTTCTCACAGCGACACCAGAGGCACTCCAATTGGTCAGCTTCTGCTCGAAAGAAATCTAGTATAATGCCAAGTTTAAAAAACTTTGTTAGTGTTCTTTTTTAAATACATTATAACTGTAACCTCATTTAGTTCTGACACAATAAATAAATAGAACCCCAGAGTTAGCAAACTAGTCGCACTTTGGAATTATGATCAAGAAAAGACTTATTACACAATCAACAGCTTACCATTCCAAGAACAGCAGCTGCTTTGCATGTAGCTGGGACCAAATATTGAACAAGGATCTCATCTTCTGAGGGGTGTATTTTCCGTAGCTCTGTTAATGTTGTATACATCATTTCAAACTGATTCCTTTCAGTAAACAAGTCAGATACAGCTAAAAGCTGCAAGTGGAAAAGCACAACAGAATGTTTACAAAATAACAATCGTAAAACAGTAATTGCAATTCTGTAGAAGTAATATAATGAAGCATAGTTGAACTAGAAATAAACATGAAAAAGAAAACATTATAAATATTTAATTTTCTGTAATGAAATGCTATACATTTTAAGAGAAATATCCTATTTCCCTTTTGGAATAAAAAGGGCATCCTAAATAGAGGAAACGGATTGAGGAACAAGGAACATTTTTTTACAATAAGAACACTTTTTCTTGATGCCATGCTCCATAGAAGAGGGAAGATTAATGCAGAATTACTGAAGTTTGACATCACTTTAACTGCCAAGGTTCAGTGGCAGAGAAGACTAAAGGCCTTGCAAAACTACAACTCCCACAATTCTACAGCCTAGATCAGGCATGGGCAAATGTCGGACCCTCCAGGTGTTTTGGACTTCAACTCCCACAGCTCCTAACAGCCTTCCAGCTGTTAAGAATTGTGGGAGTTGAAGTCCAAAACATGGGAGGGCCAAAGTTTGCCCATGCCTGGTGTAGATGCACCCTAACACAAGATACTTAAACTCAATGTCTATTCTAGACTACTCCTACAAGGACTCAAACGTATATTAGTGTATTGGCAGAAGTTGATCCAGTTTAAAATATCCTTATTTTAAGACATCGCCGAAGTAAGTGGGAATGAGAAGGAATCGTTAGTCAGACAGTCCAGAGTAATCAAAGAGTAGTTAAGTATACAGTCCAGTTCAAATCCGTAGTAAAATAGTCCGAGAAGTAGGCAAAGAGTAGTCAAATATACAGTCCAGTGTCAATACATACAAAGTAGTCCAATTAAGCACAGAAGCGAAGGTTCTCTTGCTGCTCACGCGGACGAAGAGAACTGAGGTGGTAGTCCCTCCCACGGGCTATATATAGGGGAGTGGGCGGGGCTTCTACTAATCTGTCATTTATCTCTCTAGAAGGTTCCGAAGCTGCTCTGCGCTGGCGCAGAACATACCATATGTACGTATTCACAGTAACCACGACAGGGAAATTGTACTTCCATTTGGTGCAAGCAAGGAAAAAAAAACTTCTGCTTTGAAGTTATTGAAATGCTCTGATGTTGCCAAGACCTAATCAAAATCATTTCTAATATTGAAAACATAAAAACTTACAGATCGGACGACTTCACTGATCAGAACAATTGGAGTTCTCTTGTTTGGATTTGATGGCAAAATCCATTGACTGTACAACTCCAGTAAGAATTGGGAACAGGAATGTATGTCAACACCAGCACGATGTTTCCTGTAACCAGACACAACGTTAATACATCACTAAATTATGGGATTTTAAAGCATAATTCAAGAGGATCCATTGAGGAGTGTAACGGACCAGGGCCCTTGACCACTTGGGCAGGGTGGACCTACTTATTTCATCCCACCGCTGACACCCAAATGTAAAGGATCAGGGCCCTGTTTTATAAACTTTGAGGGGAATTTCTATTAACCAACTTGTGCCCTATTAAAGGTTCTTCTTCAAGGTAATGCTGCCACCAACCTTGTTAAAATAATCAAGGATTTTCAGGATGTAATATAAGTACTTCTACCCAAACCCTTTCTGGCTCCTAGGTAAATATCAGCCATTTAAAGGTAAATAACTCTTTAAATGGCTGGAACTGAATAAAGGACTTCTTGTGAGAAAAAGGCACACATGAGACTTGACTTTTAAAGAGAAAAGGATAACATTTATTGTTCAAAACTACTTTCTTAGAGAGGCACAAAAGCGTATTGGTTACTTGAAAATGCAGGCTCGTAAATGGTGTCAATAACAAAGTTTCTCAAATCTTAGATGGCAAATCTTCCTTAAAATATTAAACAGGTTTCACTATTTCAAGTTGTTGCGTTGAAATGGTTCTGATACTTCAAGGTACAGATTAGTTTAGGGCCAAACCAAACCTGACCTTTTCCTCACACTAACTCAAGTTGTTTAGCTGTGAGAAGTTACCACCAACTCTCTGTTAGCACCCCTGAAATTCCCTTTCAAGGTTTTACCCAGACTGATCTAGTCTACTCTACCCTGAGATTCTTCAGCCTGTTCCCAAGTTCCCTTACAGCAGAAAACTAGCAGTGAAGGACTCTTCCCTGTCTATTAAACAGTGTGAAGAAATCCCTCTTCCCCTCTCTCACTCAGAGAGAGTTTACAGCTCTGACTGTCACTGTCAGAAGCCAAAACAGATCTCTCCTTACTCTGGCAAGATTTTCCCTCCATTCCGCCTGACTCCTCCCCTGTTGTGACCTCGACCAATCATTGGGAGTTATCCTATTACCAGCCCCAGAGTGTACTCAAACCACTCCCCTTGGCTCAGGACTACCTTCCAAACATGGCAGCCGATCTCAACCAACTCCACTCCCAAAATGGAGTTTAGGCCTCACTAATGCCTACTTTCCTCAGGCTTCTAATCCTGCCTAACCAGATAGGGTAAGGATTCCTTACATGGAGCATATGATCCCATATAAATTGGAAGAAACCATTCTGCCTGTTACCCTGCTCTTGTTGAACTTTATCTGACCATAAACCAGAGCATCCGGGACACAAATGAGCGGGTGAGGCTGCAAAGCACAAGAGTCCTATGGCTTAGAAAGCATCACTTCTACACACTTCTTTGAAGTCTACATTGTTGCATTTTTACTTTTGGTGCTTCCTCCTGTTTCCCAGCTAATGACTGGCTCATTCTGCAGTAGCTTGAAAATCATTAATGATCTTTCGAAAAGTATGTCTAGCAGTATCATTGGTTCCTACATGAATCAACATGAGGGGGGATGGTGATGGGGCTTGAGGAGCCTGGTGAGCCTCTGAGTGATGTGGTGTATTTTTGCCCCTGGTAGACAGCCTATTTTTTGAGCCATCCCATCTGCTCTGGAAATGACGGCTTCCGTTCCTCTAAGGAGGGAGTCACCTACTACCAAGACCTGCTTACTTTGAGGATTGACAGGGTCCCTTTTGTGCAATGCAGTGTGTAGGTCCCCAGAAAAGTGATCCTGTTGATGTGAATTGTGTAGGTCTTCTAACCTTTCCCCAATCTCACAGCCACAAATGGGCTGCAATTCCTACTATTCCCAGTCTGCATAGCAGGTAATAAAAAATGATGGGAGCTGTTGTTCTATTACATCGGCTGCGACTCGCTCGACTCAGGTAATCGGCAATCCTTCTATCTGGCCTGGACAGAGACGCGGAAGCAGCACAGTGTTTGATATCGCTGTGCCGGACCTGAACTTTTACATACACATTATCGCGCTCTCGGTAATTAATGGACCCAGGCCTCTTGTATTATTGTATTATTTCATTACTTTATCACTGTAATACTTAGACTTCCAGTAATGGGATGTTTTGCACCTATCTGCGTGTACATATAATTACGTGGTTCTCAAGCATACCTGTATATGATTTTTGTCATGCTCTCTGGTACTAGTTATTGATTACATCTCCTACGGGCAGCGTGTGTATGTTATATACCCTCATATGGAACCAGTGCAGCCAGGCTTTACCTACAGTGTGTTCAGATTATATTTATGTTAAAGGGTCTTAGTGCCATACAGGGTTGATTTATATGCATCTGCGTCGATATTGAGGCTTTTCCATTTTTGAGGGTTTAGCCTTCTGTGCGTTTCTGAGCTGTCGTTCTATAACATGTGAGAACCCCTAAAGAGCAGCATCTACCACTATGTAAAAGAAGTATAGTTAGCCCTATGTACCCATGGATTCTCTGTCCATGGATTCAACAGCCCTTCAAAGGCAACCTTAAGGCTGATTGTGGCCCTCAATGAAAATGAGTTTGACAACCCTGCTTTAGAGGCAGAATCTGTAGCTGTCACTTTAAGCTAGATTCTGCATTTCCTAGGAAATTATTTTATTTAGACAGATATTTGGTAAGAAACCTGTCTCTGCTCCAGTCAGAATAAATCACAGAGAAGAGTGTGTGTTCTACTTCTTGGGAGGAATAGTGATTCCAATTTCTATCTCAACTATATTATATCAGCCCGCTTGAAAAAAATTGGAAAGTGTGAAAAGAGGGTAGATCTACTATCAGATAAGAAACTGTGTAATCTCTTAAAACGTATGTGAGTATGGTGTGGTGGCTACATTGTTGGCGACACACCCTAGCCTAACTCACAGGTTTGCTGTAAGAGTAAAATGGGGAAAAGAGAAGCATTACCTCATATTGAGCATGCTGGAGAAAAGGTGGAATAGACAGCAAACTAATAAATATTACTAACTTATGATTCTTGATACAATACCCGCCCCCGCACAACAGAGCAGCTAAAAACCTGGAATTGATGGGAGAGGATGGTGGTGAGGAAGGGACAGGCACATCACCCTCGTCATCTTCATCTTCATCCCACTCTTCTTCGCGTAATGGAGTAATATTATTTCCAAGCCATACAGAGTGGATAGACACCTTGAATAGGAAAAAGAGAATATAAAGCATAACCAAAATATCTATTTCTTAAATGCCCATGTATTTCAATACAGCAAAATCCTTAACTCTACAAATATATGTTGTTTTCGTAATAAATAAAAATCAGAATATTTACATTACTACACCTGTATTATTGTAAACAGTTTCTGCATAGGACTATTTTTGTTACCTCATTCATTAGGTTCTATACACTTCTCTCAATCTCATGCAAATGGACTGAGTCTTCGAATTTTGGGAAAGCTCTGGGATTGTTTGGTGCCAATTTGTAAACATTACCTTCAACCAACTTTGTTTTGGTGTCTTTGAAAATAAGGGAGATGGCATACTAGAAATACAGCACTGTGCAGAATTGCCTTCTGCAAAGAAACATCAGCCGCAAATATAGCAGTTTTTTTTCTTTCATATCATTTCTTGTCTGTCATGACTATTATGGCAAAGGAACTTCAGAAAAGCACAAAAAGGAGGAGGTCTCACAGGAAGACTTTGGCTGGGATGCCTCTGTTTAAGGAATATGACATCTTGTTTATGATTCCCCTGCTCAGATTAAATCCAGGAAAAATATATATTCAGAGGTAGCTGGGTTGGCATCGCATTGAAATAAAACATAATGTATACATTATTGCATGATGAACACAAATGCTTACAAATAAAACATTTTTTCTGGATTTAGCCTAAGTAGAGAAATCCTACAAGGTTGGAATTGTGTGACTTTCCAAGATGCTATTGGATCACAGTTTCCAGCAGCCCCGGCCACCAAATCAGGAGTCCGAAATGCTGAGAGCTGTAGTTTAACAACATCTGGGCGGCCTCATAACTCCCACACAAGGTATAGTATGGAACACTAACAAGGATCATAATTGAGACAGGTGTCTGACCAAGATAATAATTACAAGGAATGAGAGACAAATGTGGTTCAAAAGTCTGGTGTGCACTATTTGTTGTTCCCTAAATTTGTGGATAACTAGAGGTCAAATGAGGATGCTTTCCCTTATAAATCGTTTAGCGCCAATTCCCCTGATTAATAGTAATTTTATTAGCCTTAAATCCCATTTTTTTTCTTTTCCAATAGCACATTGTTGGATATTTTGAATGAAAGTCAAATATACTCAGTCAACATAGGAATCTGAACTTACCTGTCCTAATTTATACCCCATATTTCCTATTTCACGCTCTGTATTAATCTGCAAAAGGAGTTTTTCATGGCTGATAAGAGCACCTATAATAGAAAGGAAAATAAAAACGCTTCAAATAACACTTAAAATAAGTCTGGACATACACAGGCATTTTTAAAAACGATAATTTTGGCATTTTACTGATATGCTATATCTCTTTAGAAACACTGCTCTAGAAAAAGAAATATAGTATCAGTAAAATGCCAAAATTATCTGCTCCTTCGGATGGCTGGGATTTCTTTCCAAAACATCCAGAGGAGCAGGCTCCCAGAAATCCCAGCCATCTTACCGGCTGTTAGGAATTGTAGGAGCTGAAGCCCAAAACATCTGGAGGAGCAGATTGTGAGAAACAGTGTACTAGAGATTGTTCTGAACCAAAGAAACATTTGGCATTCCAGAGTTTAGCCACAATCCCATTATATACTCCCTGTGAATTCTGCTTCTCATCTGAGTGAAAGGTTATCTTTCTTAAGTTTTATCATAGACAATATGGGATCTTCACCAAACTTGGGCAGAATTTTCAGGCACTGCATGAGAATTTGTATGGGATTGTTTAAGCTTGAAGAATCCTGCCACTGCAAGACATTTTGTTTTAAACCATAATGGTTTTAATTTGTCTGCTTATGTGTAAGTTATATTTATTTATTTATTATTTCGATTTATATACCACCCTTCTGGAAGGCTCAGGGTGGTTCACACAAGCAAAACAACATCATCACGACAACAAATTAAAACATGATAAAAACAGTTAAGGACAAATATGGAATTAGCACCCTCTAAAGGTTAAACGCCTGTTGGAAGAGGTTGGTCTTGCAGGCCCTCCAAAAGGCCTGCAGATTGGTTATTGTTCAGACCTCCTCCGGTAGAGCATTCCAAAGATTAGGCGTTACTACAGAAAAAGCACGCTGCCGCGTTGATGACAAGCGACAAGTCTTAATTGGCAGTACCTCCAACAGATTTTGGTCCATGGACCATAGTGGTCTCTGAGGAATGTGCAGGGAAAGGCGGTCCTTCAGATACACTGGCCCCAGACCATGCAAGGCCTTAAAGGCTAACACCAACACTTTGAAGGCAATCCGGTACTCAATGGAAAGCCAGTGCAATCGCTGTAAGACTGGTGTGATGTGACACGACAGTGTCACTCCAGCCAGCAGTCGAGCCGCAGCGTTTTGCACCAGCTTAAGTTTCCGGATCACTGACAAAGGAAGGCCAATGTAAAGGGCGTTATACAGTAGTCTAGTCTCGAGATGACCGTGGCCTGGATTACCGTAGCCAGGTCGCTGTCGGAGAGCTAGGGCGCCAACCGCCTTGCCTGGCGCAGATGGAAGAATGCCGCTCTGCTCACGGTGGAGACCTGAGCCTCCATCGTCAGCAGAGGGTCCAATTGGACCCCCAGGCTTTTCACCAGGACCAACGGGCCAACCACCTATTGATTGTATTGCTTTATTATTTGCTGTGGTGTTATTTTATTATGTGTCATTGGGCTTGGCCTCATGTCAGCCGCCCCGAGTCCCCTTGGGGAGATGGTGGCGGGGTATAAATAAAGCATTATTATTATATTATGCTTACATCTGAGGTTTGCTTCAAATTCTACAGAAAGCCATTTTGGAAACTGCTCCAATATTACACAAAACAATGCAAAGATATCTGCCTTCTGAAAATAACCACTGATTCATACCTGTAGAAGAAGGGGACAGAGATGGAACCGGATCCCATGCTTGATACAAATGATGCGTAGCAATGTTGTCTCTTTTGGACGCCATTTCTTGGATTTCTTGTTCTACAATTCCTCTGATGACACTTAATTTTCTCCCAAACCTGGGATGAGCAGAAATAGTCAAACGTTATCTATAGTCAGACAAATCTTGCTGGTAAATTATTTCAGCTATTGATTTTACCATCATAACTGTCACAGATTCAACAAATAAATAATAATAATAAATAATAATAATAATAATTAATAAATTGTATTCATGGCATCAACATTCGGAGAATGTGGCTTAGAATAAGATGAGAGATAGCTGATGCAGCCTTTCTTCAGATCATGTGATGTCCCTGAATAAAAGTGATTTTAAATAAAATGAAAATACCAAAAAAAGTTTAGATATTAAAATCGATTAAATTATGACGTGGGCAGAACTTTCGGTAGAATTCTCACCCAGAAGGTCCTTCTGCGTATGAAATGCACTGAGTCGGACATGTTTTACAAATATAAGTACAGAACCTAGGTTACCCTGCAAAGTATTGAAATTTTCGCCTTCAAAAAAGTAACGCTAATTTGGATTTCAACTCCATTCACTCCACATCATTAGTTGTATTGGTCAGGATAAATATCACTGCAATCCAGCAATATTGAAAGGAATATTGATCTGTCAACTCTGTCTTACAGAACAAGCAATGATGCTTGTTCTGCCTTATTCTCCTAATTCCCTGTCCTACGAGGTGTTTTGGACTACAGCTCCCAGAATTCCTGGCCGTTGAACAAGCTGTCTACGGCTTTTGGGAGTTGGAGGCACAAACACCTGGGCGGCTGCAGGTTGAAGAGGCCTCCTCTCCAATAAGATAACACAACTTTTGTGCCAAATGGGGATAATAGGCTAGAAAATATCTTTGTGTCTACATTACTATAGGGCCCCCTGGTAGTGCAGTGGGTTAAACTACTGAGCTGCAGAACTTGCTGACCAAAAGGTTGGTGGTCCAAATCTGGAAAGAGGGGCAAGCTCCTACTGTTAGCCCCAGCTTCTGCCAACCTAGCAGTTCGAAAATGTGAGTAGATCAATGGGTATCGCTTCTGTGGGAAGGTAATGGTGCCCCATGCAGTCATACCAGCCACATGCCTTTGGAGCCGTCTACGGACAACGCCGGCTCTTCGCCTTAGAAATAGAGATGAGCACCACCCCCAGAGTCGGACTCGACTAGACTCAATGTCAGGGGAAACCTTTACCTTTACTTTACATTATTTGAAAACGCATGGAAAGCCTCTGACTTTCTAACATCCACTGTCCCCTGCCAAAAGGAAGTGGAAGAATCTCCAAACATATACAGGTCCTTCTCAAAAAATTAGCATATAGTGCTAAAGTTCATTATTTTCCATAATGTAATGATAAAAATTAAACTTTCATATATTTTCAATTCATTGCACACCAACTGAAATATTTCAGGTCTTTTTTGTTTTAATACTGATGATTTTGGCATACATATCTCAAAAAATTAGCATATTCCATCCGACCAAATATGCTAATTTTTTGAGACAGTCTTTTTGGGTTTTCAGGAGCTGTATGCCAAAATCATCAGTACAAAACAAACAAAGACCTGAAATATTTCAGTTGGTGTGCAATATATGAAAGTTTAATTTTTATCATTACATTATAGAAAACAATGAACTTTAGCACAATATGCTAATTTTTTGAGAAGGGCCTGTAATTCATGATGGTTCTGCTGCTGAATAACTGGCTGTGATGAGTGAATATACCATCTGAGCCTTATCTATTTTATGAGATTCAGATTTTACCTAGATTCAAAATGGCTATCATCAACAAAATGAATAAAACAGTACAATGTGAATTCGGGCAACCATATAAATCAGGGGTGCTCACACTTTTTCAGCATGGGAGCTACTGATTAAAAAACCAAGTCCCAAAGATCACCTACCCAGAAATGTAAAACGTATAACTATTTTCTTATTTATTTATTTATATTTATTATTCATTTTTATGTATCGCTCCTTCCAGCAGGCTCGGGGCAGTTTACATAAAATGAAGTTATAAAACATCAACATTTCAATTTAATAACAACAATATAAAACAGAGCATAAAAATGCATCCAACCACCCCATTTCTCCCACACTGCCATATTACCACACATATTATCAGCCAGAAAGTAAGAAGAGGCTGTTGAACTGCAAGGCCATTTAATACGCAGCAAGGTAAACAAAGGGGCATGCAAAAATACATCCAACCACCCCATTTCTCCACATTTCCATATTCCCAAACATACAGTATATTTCTAAAGGAACAAAGCAAGCAGAGAGGCTTTGGAGCTAAAATGCCATTTTTAAAAATAAAAAGGAAACAAAGAGACATGCCACAGTACAATCAAGCACCCACCCCATTTCTCCCACATTTCCATATTCCCCAACATATATTTCTCAAGGAACAAAGCAAGCAGAGAGACTTTGGAGCTAAAAGGCCATTTTTAAACATTAAAAATAAACAAAGAGACATGCCACAGAACAATCAAGCACCCACCCCAAAGTAAAAAAGACCGACCTTTGAGATGCAGTAAGGAAATGACCCCAAAGCGTCCTTCTTCTCCTCCGTCGTTGCTCTTATTTCCACGCCGCCAGCATGCGTGCTGCCTCCAAGAGCTCACGAGAAGTCCGAGAGGCAGAATGGGCGCTTCTGCGCATGCGCGCGGGGCCAGCCATACATCGCATCATCCAGGCCCGCCCCCTTTGGTCTCCTACGACTCTGAGTGGCTGGAGAAGGACGGAGGGAGGAGGAGAAATCCAAAAGAGGGGACCCATTCTGCCTCTTGGACTCTGGAGCTTTTGGAGGCGGTGCGCGAGCAGGGAGCGGGGAGGAGCAATGACGGAGGACTTCTTTGCAGCGTGCAGGGGCATGTGAAGAGGACCAACAGCAAAAAACCTGGTCAGGGGTCTGAAGATCACCAGGATGAGGCCTGAAGATCACCCTGGTGATCCCGATCACCATACTGAGCACCCCTGATATAAATCAATTAAAACAAGGGGGGGAAATAAACAACAAATGGGCTTATCCCTCTTTGGCAACATCCCCTCTAAGAAAGACCAAGACGTAGAAGTCTGGGAGCAACTATTAAGATTCTGTGCATTTTTACTAAAGAGTTTTAAAATAAGATAAACTTCTGAGTAAGGTTACATTAAGTTAGGATACAACAAAAAGAACTCCAGCAAATGAAATACCTTGTCTCTAGAGCCTTTAAAGCTTTATTTCGTGGTTGCTGTTCCAAGCAACTAACCGACGGATTGCCAGCAAATGGTATTGTCATTGCACTTAACACCAAGGAAGTTATGGCTTGAACAGCTAGAACATTTATTTGTGTTCTCTCTGTGTCTTCCTAAAAAAAAAACAAAGACAAAATCAACTTCATCCATATCATTTTACATTAAAAATACAACATGAAGCCCAAAACCCACCTGTAGCGTCCTAACTGGCTTGGCAGAATTATGGACAGCTACTTAGCAGAGCTCTGACTTCCAGCTGAAGACCAGAAAATATGGGTTGCTTACCTGTAACCGTAGTTTCCCGAGTGGTCACTTGTGAATTTGCACAGGTGACCATAATGAGATGCTGAGAATTGTATTTTGTGATTTTAATTGTTGATTGTATACGGTTTTTTGTATTGTAATTGTATTAATTGTGTTTTATTCTGTGGGTATTAATTGCCAGATGTAAACCACCTCAAGTTGCCTTCGGGCTGAGAGGGGCGGTATAGAAATATAGTAAATAAATAAATAAATATGGTAAATTGCACATATGGTATTTCCTGCGCCTGCGCAGACAATTCGGAATCTTCTAGAAAACTTATTAGACACTTTTAGGCAGTAGCCCCACTCACTCTCCCCTTGAGAGTATATATAGCCAGTGGGTGGGGCTACTGCTTCAGTTCTTCCGCCGTGAGTAGCAGCTTGAAGGACTTAGGCACAACAACAGCAGGGAGGATGGGCAGGGATGTGTGAATTCACAGGTGACCACTCGGGAAACTACGTTGTGATCGCAGGTAAAGTGCGACCAGTCAACTGATAAGCCAGACAAGTCTCTGAGATGATCCAAAAAGACAATTGTTGCGGAAACACTGGGAGGCCACTGGCACCCTCCCAGTTCTTTAGAAACAGCCTAGGAGATTTCCCGAGTCCTGCTGTTCTGTGTGTATCAAAAGCCAAAGCCCTCCTGACATCCGCTGCAAGGAGAGAGACGGTTATGTAAAAGGTTGGCAAAACTACCTCCTGAGACATATGGGAGTATGGTTATCTTGGCTAGAAAGGTTACTGTCATTGCATGTCACAACCTTGTCCAAGTGAATGATAATAGGGCTCGTCTGTCCAAAATGAGTGAAGATCCCTCACACAGCACGTCAAGGAAATGGAGCTAAGAAGCTCTTTCCCTGATAGGACATGTCCACAGAGGCCACGGGCCCAAACTGAAGCTTAATCAAAGAGAAAGCACAAACTCCAAGCTCTGAGATGGGGCAAAGAGGGCAATAGATGGCTTATTTTTCTGAACTCCCGAAGAAATACGATCTGAAGAGAAACCAGAGTATGAAATAGACCAAACAGAAAGTCTGAGAAACATGATTGAAAATCTACTTTCCACTTAAAACGAGATATGGCCACAAGGTAGCACTTCAAGGAGGGAGGGGAGAGAAACTAAAAAGGATGCCAAAGTTTCAGAGTGAGAAAGATCAGTGTCGAAAAACAGGTCAATCTCCCCAGGGAGGAAAGGGCTGAAACCAAGTCCATGGTAGTTGGAAGAGCAGAGGCTCTTAGGGCAGGCTCTTAGGGCTGTCTCAGTGATAGTCCTCACTGGTTGTGCTAAGGATCGAAACATGTCTCACACACGCCGATAGGACATATCCGCCAGGCCGTTAGCTTCAAACGATGCACATCAGGAGTTTCAAGGCAGGAAAAATAGACGGAGGAGGCAAAAGAATGACTTATCCCAAGGCAGCGTTCTTGCACCGACCTAGTTTAATATCTTTACTATCAGCCACAACCACCATTCACAAAGAGCTTTATGTATACTGATGACCTTGGCCTAACAACACAAGGCTTTGAACCAGTTGAAATCCAACTTACTAATGCCTTGAAAGATCTCTCCAGATACTGCAAAGATAATCACCTGAAGCCTAACCCTGCCAAGACACAAGTCTGTGCTTTCCATCTACGCAACCGTGAAGCTAACAAAAAATTGAAAGTCACCTGGGAAGGTCAAGAGCTTGAACACTGTTTCCATACTAAATATCTCGGTGTCACCTTAGATCGAACTCTAGCATATAGGAAACACTGCTTGAACACCAAGCACAAAGTAGCTGCACGCAATAACATCCTGCGAAAACTTACTGGCAGCACATGGGGTGCAGGCCCAAAATTAATATGAACATCAGCCCTGGCCTTGTCTTACTCAACTGCCGAGTATACCTGCCCTGTTTGGCATAGGTCTGCCCACACAAAACAGGTGAACATAACATTGAACGAAACATGCAGAATAATCACAGGATGTCTTAAACCTACACCTGTTGATAAACTCTACAACAGGGGTCAGGAACCTTTTTGACTCAGAGAGCCATGAAAGCAAAATATTTGGAAATTTATTTCAGTGAGAGCCATATAATATATATATATATATATATATAAAATATATTTTAAGACTGAATTCAACTAAATGTGAGTATATACGTACATACAATGAGAAAAGGATTCCCCCGGCAGAATGACGGTGCGTATGTCCAACCAAATAATCCGTAGAACAAGACCAATGCTGGAGCAATTCCCAAACAATACGGGCAAGAAAGCGGTGAGTAAATAAAGCCGAAGCCGCCGCCAAAGAAGCCGAGCCGAGGCTCCCCCCACCTCTTCCTCCTCCTCTTCCTTGGAAGACCCTGGGAGGAAAAAGAGGAAGAGAGCGAGCCTCGGCTTGGCCCTCTCTAAGGCCAAAGCCGCTGCCAAAGAAGCTAAGACGAGGCTCCCCTCGCCTCTTCCTCCTCCTCTTTGGAGGACCCTGGGAGCCAGATGCAATCATCAAAGGAGCCACACCTGGCTCCTGAGCCATAGGTTCCTGACTCCTGCTCTACAAGCTTGCTGGCATTGCCCCCTGATGTGCAACAGGAAGTTGCTGCTAAATGGGAGAGAAATAAAGCTGAACACTGTGAAAGCCATCCACTACATGGCTACCAGCCTCCTCCTGGTAGACTCAAATCAAGGAAAAGCTTGAGAACTACCACTCCTCTTGGCATCCCTCCAGCAATAGCAAGGGTATCCATCTGGGCAGCTAAACCAAGAAATCCCAACTGGACACCTTCCCCCCCCCCCCCGGCGAGGGTCTTCCTCCAAGGGAAAACCAAGAATGGGCAACTTGGAAGTCCCTGAATAGACTCAGAAGCGGAGTGGGCAGATCAAAAGACAACCTGGCAAAATGGCACAACCTAAAAGAATCCCACACCTTGTGTGACTGTGGAGCAGAACAGACAACTCCGCATCTTTATGCTTGTCCACTGTGCCCTGCCTTATGTACGGAGGAAGAATTGTGGAGGCTACAGACAATGCCATTGCTGTTGCCCCTTTTTGGTCAAAAGATATTTAGCCGTCTGTACACCTTCTATTTTTATCAGTTTTATACTAATGTATGCAATGCTTTTGATACGAAATAAAATTGGATATCTACTGAGATCTTTGTAGGGGCGTGTGTCTTTTGTACCTCCCAACCCATGATCTCCATAAAAATTGTTTGGTTTTTGCTACTAGTAGGAGACAGGATTCCTGCTGGAGATTGCTAAGCAGTACTTTGACCTTCAAGCCCTAGGATCTGTATTGTTCCTACTGACCAGTCATTGCTGACAGCTATGCTGTAACACTAACAGAGCGAATAATGAGCAAAGCAAATGCTCTTAAAAGACATTATAATTAATATCGAGGTTCTAGAGCTGGAAACTGCATTCAAAAGAAGAAATAAAGTAAATTGTCAAATAATTCAGATAAAACAAAATTACTCATTGAATTATTTTTTTAACCTCTTGCTGGTTTTCCTCTTGGTCCATTACAATTGGCTGGGTTACCAGAACGCCGAGAAGTGTAGCCCAAGTTTCTTCAAACTGCATGCGGTTTGTCCACCCTGAAAGCAGAACCACACCACAAACAGTCGCTATTTTAATCATCAAAATTTAGAGAGTAGATATTTTAATCCATATAGCTGCATTTTAAAGAAAAAACACTACTAACATTTGCAAATTAAATATGCCCATCAAATGGAACTAGGGATGGTGGGGTGGTGGATGAAAAAATGTACTGAATGTACTGAAAAGATGTACTAATGTACTGTATTAGAACAAGAGGTACATGTAAAAGTTTGACAGTTGCGTTCGCTTGTGGAGGGAAAGTCAATTACATTCTTAGGTTTTTGTTGTTGTTGTTTTTAAAGGTGGGGATAGCATTTAGTTATTAGTTTTAGTTGGTAGGGATGGGGAGAACAGTGGTGGAAATATTATGGGGTTAACTTTGTACCAAATTATTATTTTTATTTCTTATTTTAATGTTTGCGTTTTGTTGTTCATATTTTTAATTTGCTGTGAGAATATAATAAAACATAATTTTAAAAGAACCGAATCTATGAAAACCATGTCTTCCAGTGCTAGATTTTCCGTTATTGAATGAAGTGTATCCATTTCAAATATCAGACACCCCACATAAGTGTCAAATAAATGAAATGAGGGGATTGATCTGTTTGCAGAATGAAAACCCCTATAGTTATGAAAGCCTGAATATCTTCCCTTTCCCACCCCCAGGATATTAACTGGGTGTGACTACAAGAAGCACACAACTCCCCTGTTGCAACAGCTTCCTTGACTGCCAGCTTGTTTCTGGACACAATTCAAAGTGCTGATTTTGACCTATAAAGCCCTATATGCCTTAGGTCCAGGTTCTTTGAAGGACTGTATCTCTCTTCATGGATCCATTAGAATACTACACTATCTAGAGAGAGCCTTCTTTCTGTCCCACCACCTTCTCAAGCTCGTTTGGTGGTAACAAGGGAGAGGGCTTTTTCAGTGGCTGCTCCCGGAAAGGCTTTCCTTGAGAGACCAGGATGATCCTACCTATCGTACACAGAAATAAACATTCTTCTGTCATCAAGCATTTATATATTTACGAGGGTTGAACTTTTAAAGGTAGTGTGATTGCGATTTTAAGATGGGTATAAAGTTTTAATGTATTTTAATATTTTTAATGATTAATGATTTTAATAACATAAATGGTTTAATTGGGTTTCCATTTTGTATGTATATGTACTTTAAGTTAATGTATTTACATTGTTTTTCATTAGCATTGTTTTATATTTATTGTTCGGCAACTTGAGTTTTAACATTGTCAGAAAGGCAGGATGAAAATAAATAAATGAATAAATAAATGTATTTCCTTTTTTGTCCCCACTCTACTTCTTCCAATCTGTTTTACTCGCATGCTTTTTACAGTTATCTAAACCAAAAAATGGGAAATGAGTGCTGTTGAACAAAATAATAAATTAACCATGTAGTGCAAGTATTCTTGCCCTTGTTGCCTTTTAATGCAGCAGCATGCACCAGTACACTGCTTGCCCACAGCAAAGAAGGGTTCTTGGGAAGGCATGGCTTGTCAGTATTGTTCTAATCCCCCAGTATTTTGGGAAGTGACAGCCAAACTTTGTACTATGCAATTTCAAATAACACTAACCCATTTGCAAAAAAGTAATAAACATAAAAGCTACTCTTTATGCATTTAGCAAAACTCCAGTATAGGTACTTACCTAAAGTGTTAATTCGATAAATAAACTCCTTGAATACTTCCTTCTCTTGAAGAAACTCTACAGGGATTTCTGGGAAAGTTGTGCCAAAATCACCTGTAGGCTTTGGAGACCAGCCCAGTTTCCAGACCTGTTAAAATATACAAAGAGAAACATGGGTATCTTGCAGTTTGGAGGCTGTATTTTCTGTGGCATCCCACCTTTTCTCTTTTACAAAGGGAAAGGAAGGAAGCGTAATGAGGCCATATTTGCATGAAACGTAAGTTTGGGCTTAATTGGTTTCATTCTGCTCAGCGAAAATGGATGGTCTGAGGATACAGATTGAAAGCCATCAAAAAGTCATTCCTGTGAGAAAGCAAGGAAGAATATAAACTAGATCGATCAATCTGACACAATTGACTTCTTGCCAATTGGCCCAGACATGTTTGATGTCAACATATAATACAAGGCCCATCACTAAATGTAGTGTAGTGCAGGGGTGCTCAGTATGGTGATCGGGATCACCAGGGTGATCTTCAGGCCTCATCCTGGTGATCTTCAGACCCCTGACCAGGTTTTTTGCGGTTGGTCCTCTTCACATGCCCCTGCACGCTGCAAAGAAGTCCTCCGTCATTGCTCCTCCCCGCTCCCTGCTCGCGCACCGCCTCCAAAAGCTCCAGAGTCCAAGAGGCAGAATGGGTCCCCTCTTTTGGATTTCTCCTCCTCCCTCCGTCCTTCTCCAGCCACTCAGAGTCGTAGGAGACCAAAGGGGGCGGGCCTGGATGATGCGATGTATGGCTGGCCCTGCGCATGCGCAGAAGCGCCCATTCTGCCTCTCGGACTTCTCGTGAGTTCTTGGAGGTGGCACGCATGCTGGTGGCGTGGAAATAAGAGCAACGACGGAGGAGAAGAAGGACGCTTTGGGGTCATTTCCTTACTGCATCTCAAAGGTCGGTCTTTTACTTTGGGGTGGGTGCTTGATTGTTCTGTGGCATGTCTCTTTGTTTATTTTTAATGTTTAAAATGGCCTTTTAGCTCCAAAGTCTCTCTGCTTGCTTTGTTCCTTGAGAAATATATGTTGGGGAATATGGAAATGTGGGAGAAATGGGGTGGGTGCTTGATTGTACTGTGGCATGTCTCTTTGTTTCCTTTTTATTTTTAAAAATGGCATTTTAGCTCCAAAGCCTCTCTGCTTGCTTTGTTCCTTGAGAAATATACGGTATGTTTGGGAATATGGAAATGTGGGAGAAATGGGGTGGTTGGATGTATTTTTGCATGCCCCTTTGTTTACCTTGCTGCGTATTAAATGGCCTTGCAGTTCAACAGCCTCTCTTCTTACTTTCTGGCTGATAATATGTGTGGTAATATGGCAGTGTGGGAGAAATGGGGTGGTTGGATGCATTTTTATGCTCTGTTTTATATTGTTGTTATTAAATTGAAATGTTGATGTTTTATAACTTCATTTTATGTAAACTGCCCGAGCCTGCTGGAAGGAGCGATACATAAAAATGAATAATAAATATAAATAAATAAATAAGAAAATAGTTATACGTTTTACATTTCTGGGTAGGTGATCTTTGGGACTTGGTTTTTTAATCAGTAGCTCCCATGCTGAAAAAGTGTGAGCACCCCTGGTGTAGTGGTAAAGTAAATTTCATTCTGCCAGAATGACCAGGAGATTTTGAGCTAGTTTCTTAAGATGTAAACAGGGCCAGTATTTTCGTGTGCTTTAGCATTTCTACTAAGTAAAGATAAAGGTTTCTCATTGACATTAAGTCTAGTCATATCCAACTCGGGGGTGATGTTCATTTCCATTTCTAAGCCGAAGAGCCGGTGTTATCTGTAGACACCTTCTAGGTCATGTGGCCAACATGACTGCATGAAGCACTGTTATCTTTCCACCGGCGAACAACAAGAACTCACCCTGCTCCTTGGATTTGAACCACCGACCTTTAGGTCAGCAAGTTCAGCAGCTCAGCGGTTTAACCCACTGCACCACCAGGGACTCCCATCATCCTTACTACAACATCATTATATGTGGAAATTTTCCTGAAAGAGCTGGAATATCTTGTTCTTTTGCCTCCAAATGTTTTCTTTACAGTGAGTTTAACTATTCAAGTGTATATAACTCTTGTATATCAAGAGTTTGGAAACATTTGGACGACAATTTCCCAGATAGATTGGATGTTCCAGTGTACTGGAAGCTAAATAATTATAAAACAAACAACTCATTTGAAATAGATTGACAACGTTGTACTCTACTTAATTCATGATGGTTCAGTGTTTGGCTTCACAAGTTGTCAACAGATGAAAACTTGATAATAGTTTGCACAACTGTAAAGGAAGGCCTGCTTACTATTTTAGGTGTGAAAAACATTTATAAATAAAAGAGGGATCTAAACAAAGAAAAAATGCAGGCAATCTTCTTAATCCCTTTAAAAACATTACATAATTTAACTGGAAGTTGTTGTTGCACTCCAGGCAGGAACTGTCCCTCTGAATACACACACGCCACACCAGAAGCTTAATATTTAGTCCTTTTATTGAGGCAAAATAACGTTCCAGTAAATTTAGTAGAAATAGGAAGGCAAAAAAGTTCCAATTAATGCAGACAAAAGAAATATAAAAACATGAAGCAAATTCCAAGGCAAGGTAAAATCCAAACAAGAATCCAATGGTGCAAGGCAGTCCATGCAAAAGTAGGCTAGAAATCCACAAGACTAGAAATCCATGAAACAAGAACCCTTGAGAAGACTAGAAATCCAAGGTACCAAGGTACATGAGGTTTAAAGCTAAATGTTGCCTGATTCTGAAGACTTGGGCCAGAAACTAATTCTTAAATAGAGAACAATAGAGATTTTGTTTTGTTTTGTTTTATCAGCCTTTGATTTTAATTGCTGGAGCCTCAAACTGCAGCACTGACTTTGAGCCTCCTGTCGCCGCTGATTAATTTCCAACCAGCGGTTTATCTCCTCTCTTCCCAGCTCATTAACATTCTCAGGTGCTGAGTTATCAGGGAGTGAAAACTCATCCTTTTGTCTGACTGAAAGATTCTCATGAGAAACAGCTTCCCTTTCAGAATCCACATTGCCCAAACCAGGGCTGCCCAGGAAGTCGATCGCGATCGACCAGTTGATCCCAGGACCGAAGGAGGTCAATCCCAGCTGGATAGGGTGCTTCTCAGAGGGGGCGGAGCCAGGCCACGCCAAGCCCCGCCCCCTCCCCTGGCTTTGGCACTCCCAGCAGCCTCTCCAGGCTTGAGGATGGCAGTGCCAAGCCAGCCTTGGGCTAGCTATGTCACCACTGGCTTGACATTGCCATCCTCAAGCCTGGAGAAGCTGCTGGGAGCTCCAAAGCCGGAGGGGAGGAGCGGGGCTTGGCGCGACCTGGCTCCGCCCCTCCTCTGGCTTCTGCTCTACCAAGTGTCTTGACCCACAATCTCAGGCTGAATCACAACAGTTACATATCACTTCTGATCTGTATTGATTTTGGAGCGTAATAATAAGCACTCGTGGATCCAGGAGCCTTCCCAAACTGCAAACAAAGTCTTTCAGGAAAAGTGTAACCTCATTTAGAAATGTTTGATACATCCCTAACTGCAGGTTAGGACCCCTAATGCTAAGCACCACTGTCTTAACTGGATTCAGTTTCAATTTGTTCTTCTTCATCCAGCCCATTACCTCCTCTAGACATTCATTCAGAGGAAATACATTATCCTTAGCTGAGGCTATTTTTGAAAGCATGGAGAAATATATTTGGGGTCATCAGCATATCAATAGCACTCTGCCCCCAGGTGATCTCTCCCAGCAGTCTTGGGTAAATGGCATTTTGTGAGATACCCCATGACAGCTCATTTTTGAGGAGCAGCTACCCCCAAGCATCACTATCTGGAACTTGCTTGCAAGGTACTATACGACCAGAAACACAGCAACTCTAATTTCAAGGCTCGCAGGTGTTCTAAACAGATTTTATGGTTGATGGTATCAAATTCCACAGAGGGATCTAAAAGTACCAACAGGGACACACTCCCCCTGTCAGATTTAAGATGGAGATCATCCACTAAGGTAGGAAAGGGCAAACTTCAGCCTTCCACATGTTTTGGACTTCAACTCCCAGAAATCCCAGTAAGCTTATTAGCTGTTAGGAATTGTGGGAGCTGAAGTCCAAAACATCAGGAGGGCCGAAGTTGCATTAATAACATGTTATATTTGAAACTTCATGAGATACATACCAATGGAGGAACTCTTGTGTAGCTGTTTACCAAAGGCAGCCTGGATAAACTGATGATGATGTTCTTAAGAACAGAGGTCAGGAATGCTGGGATATTGCTGTTTTTCTTGTGTCCCAAGGACAAGACAGATTGCAAACTTTCCACCAACTCTGCCACAGTTTCACAGGTTGCTGCAATAAACTCAGATTCTGAAATTAGGAGACAAAACGTAAAATAGTACAGAACGCTGAAACAAATATTAAGATATCAAATTCTAAGAAGCAATTAGTCTATTCTTCAACACTCTACAGGCAGTCCCCAAATTACAAACAAGATAGGTTCTGTAGGTTGAATTTGTATCTAAGTTGGAATAGGTACATTTTGTAAATGTTATTCCAGCCAAAAACATTTTTAGCTTTGCATAGTATAGCTATATGTTTTCTATTCAGTAACAATGAATACACAAATATATAATGAGAGGGAATCTATAACTGTTGTAGTTGAGCCTTTATGCGAGGCTGAGAGAGTGCAGCCTGGGGCCAGGAATGTGAAACGGGTTATTCATGAGCAGGAGTCTGATGGGGACCGAGAGAGGAAAAGGATAAGGCAAATACTTAATGAATCCTCTGATGAAGATACCTTTCTGGGGTTTTCTGGGGGTTATGGGTCTGGTGGTGAGGAGCAGTCCATGGAGATGAGGATGGAGATTTGTGGAGCTTGGAAGAAATATCCAGTGATACGGATTGGACTAAGTAAGGTTCAACAGATTTGCTATATTTGTGAGGAGCCAACTAGTAGTGACTCGTTTGTGGGGTTTGCTGGGGATGTGGACTGGAGCATGGATGATCAGTTTTCATGCTGGAGCGATCTAAGTCGTAGCAGGAAAAGAAGCGATTAGCATGAGAGACAAAGGGCAGCACGTGAAGCTGAGTTAGCAGCTGAAAGGAGTAATGATGGGGCGTTAGCTCCATCAAGTTTTGAGAAGGAATTGTGAATAAAAGGACTTGGCCTAAATAACCATTCCCTTGCAGCTGGCAAAGTATCACTTTGCTGCCTTGTGTTGCTACGTTCCTGTGGACTGATTCTTGGACGTGAGTTTGGACCTTGGACTTCCTTTGCTGACTTGGGTATTGTGTTTTTAATCAGTTGAGGTCTGTGACATGATGCCCATCTTGTTTCCTTTGTTTAGCTTGAAATAACCATTCCCTTGAATGTACTTTGCTGCCTGTGCTAGTTGCTGCTGCCGCTGCTCCTGCCTTCTTGTTGTGATTCCGGACTGGTTTCAACTACTCTGCTTTGCTGCCTTCCCCTTCGGATTGACCTTGGACCATGCTGACTCAGACCGTGCCGCCTGCCTTTCCCCCCTTGGATGACGACATCGATTTGTTTGACGACGCTTGCTTTTCCCTGTGTTTTGCGCTGTATCGTGGGTTTTTTGGAGATATAATCCGGGTTTTCTGTTTAAGAATCTTTTTTGCTCAGTAGGCTTGCATTTTGTATTACTTTTGCCTTCACAAAGTTCAAGTGTTTTTGGGTCATTTTGGTCTTCTTTTTTTTTTGAGTTTTTGTGATGCTTTTAATAAACTTTACTTTAAACTATATTGGGCTTGGCTCCTTTAAGGCTCTCTGTTCACGACAATAACAGACTAAAACAATGCAGTTCTACATTATATATATTTACACACATACACACACAATTGCATATATATTTGGTTCTTGATTTATACTCACTTTCTGCTTGTAAATCCACTTCACCTTCAGTAGCAGTTTTTATATGACTCTTCTTCCTTTCTGGACTAAGAAGACGATTCCCAGGCTCAACTGCCACTAAAGTAGACATAAGCATTAAACATTTCAGAATTATAATCAGAGAAAGAGTTATATTTGCAATATTAAGCTTAAACAATTAAATCATAGCTTCATTCGATTGAGCCACACAAACTAAAAACTAGCTTTATGGATAGTAGGTATGAAAAATATGGGCTGTTTGACCCCCTGTTTTTCTGTACAATTAGCAGGGTTATTTTCCCCTTTCTTTCAAAACTTCACTCAGGTAAGTTAGCTATATCTACTAAAGAGAAAACACATATAATAGATAAATCTTGTACAGTTAAATCGTTAGGAAGATAAAGGATTTGAGATGGACTTGAGGAACTTCTCAAACCACTTTAAGTCTATTAACTCACCTGCCTCTATAATGAATCGAATACAGTTGATGACAGAGCAGGCATGAGTCATATATTCTGCCGAAGCTAGCATAGTCCATAAATTAGACTGTTGTAAAGCCAAACAACAGCAATCCAACACAGCCTGGAGATCTATACTTAGTGGAATACTTTTGTGTATTAAATGCCATGAAAGCATCTGTGGAAGAAAAAAAAAGTTGATTCTTGTAGTTATCAGTATTTTCTGCTTTATTTATTAGAAACAAGCAGCAAAATTCCAAGAGTTTTTAAAATACTATCATACTTGGAAAACTCCACTCATATAGCCTTTAACATGATTTCTAGATATATCAAAGTAGCAGTATGACAGATAATAAAAAAACCCTTATGGCTGAAACAGTATTATTGACTCTTTAAAGATATGATGACAGATACTTTTTCAACATGTGTGCTGCTTGATGTTTTGCTGTCTTACCTCTAACAACATTACAACAAACTTCAGAATGTCATTCTCTTTCTCACGTGGGATGCACAGAGAGGTTGGCAATTTCGACAGCAACACTAAATACTGACTTAAAGCATGAGATAAGGCCATTGTAGATTGATACACTGTGGTGTCACCTGCAAAATAAAGACCGCCGTAAAAACAAATGTTATCTACAAACATCACCATGTATAACAGACCTCATATCCTAAAATTTTAAGTTTCCCTAATCTTCATTATTTCTAAAAGAACCAACAATATTTTCAGAACTATTATTTTTTTCTAACTAAAACATTAGCAGAACATTGGCTCATTAGTAAACTTAGAATTGTCAGAATGAAACTCTAGAATTGCAAGAACACCAGCCACGCCAGAAGGAAAATCTCACAGAAATCCATTAGAACCCATTTGCTTAGTCTAATTAAGAAGGTTCCCCATCCCTGCAGATAACAGAGCTAACCTAACATGAAGTGACAAAACCAAGGCAAGGAAATAAATATTTAAACACACACACACACTCAAATCACTTTTCTTTTGTCTGGCTGAAAAAATTATCTTAATGCATATTTCTTTCAACCTGTCTGGCTCCCAGAAAAGTTTACCAGCTAGGGTTTCTTTGAATGCCCCATATCCTAATACATTGTTGATTCAATACCTTAGAGCAGGGGTCAAGAACCTTTTTGACTCAGAGAGCCATACAAACAAAATATTTGGAAATTTATTTCAGTGAGAGCCATATAATATATATTTTTAAGACTGAATTCAACTAAATATGAGTATATATGTACATACTATGCGAAAAGGATTCCATGACCAACAGAAAATACTGGAGGGGTGTGGGGAAAAGAGACCCCGACCTTTGGGAATTGCAGTTGTGTGGATTTATAGTTCACCAGGCATCAAGGAACAGTCTGAACTCCACCAAAAATATAATTTAACCAAACTTGGCATACGGGACTTCCATGACCAACAGAAAATAATGGAGGAGTTTTGGGAAGGCATGTATAATAGATTAGACTTGCAGTACCTTCAATCGCTTCAGTTCCTGAAGAAGCCTCCTTGCTGCCCTGAGAGTGGTGCAGGTACAGCTGCCTGGAGAGGCACTTGCCAACGCTATCCCTCTTCTCACAGAAGAGCCTGGTGTAGGCAAGCGCACGAGGGGAAAGAGGGCTGGAAGCACACGCCAGGGGCCGGTGGATGTGTGCTCCCAGGACCTTATGGCCTCAGCCATGCAGGGAGCCGTGCGCCCTTCACCCCCTCCGAATCTGGCAGGGATGAAAGGCGAGCAGCAAAGGCGCCCCGGATGGCCTTGCCATGCGGGAAGCCTGTGCACTCGTCTTTCGCTCCCTCCAAAGCTGGTGGGGACGAAAGGCGAGCGGCAAAGGTGCCCCGGATGGCCTCGGCCATGCGGAGAGCCTGTGTGCTTGCTTTTCGCCCCCTCCGAAGCCGGCGGGGGCGAGAGGCGAGCGGCCTGCTTTCTCCCGCACTTGCCATTGCCTCCAAACGCGCGCCTTTGCATCCAAGTTCCTCCTCCTGACTCCCTGCAGGATAAGGAGGAGGAGCCAACCAGGAGCACCTGGCTGTTTGGCTCAAACGCGAGCCAGCAGCCATCTTGGAGAGTCAGAGGGGGCGGGGCCAACTGAGGTGGCTTTGTGACCCCTGGAAAATGGCCCAGCGAGTCACATGCAACCATCAAAAGAGCCAAAGAGACATTCCCTTTCAGCACAACTCCAAAATATTACACCTAGCATGGCAACTAATAGGATCCCTGATAGTATCAGAGCAGAGACTCAACACTTCTAAAAGATATATGCTATCCCATGCCCTTGGAAGCTTTAGAAGGAAATAAAAATGGGGGGAATGGGGAGGAGGTCTTTATCAGGGCTTCAGAAGTTGGAATCATAGGACTGTGAAGGGCCACAAATCTCCTCAAAAACACACTGCAGTTCTTTGAAACTCCCCTTCCCATTTTTAAAATGCAACCTCTTTTCTACTGTTTTGCTCCTATTTCATTATTGTTTTCAACATATATTGACCTTAAGGCGAGCCTCCCAGGCTTTCTTGGCAAAACTTGTTCAGAGGGAGTTTGCCCCTGCCTTTCTCTGAGTCTGAGAGGTCACCCAGTACTTCCATGGCAAAAAGGGAATTTGAGTCCTGACCTCTTAGTGCCCTAGATCAACATTCAAAGACAGTTCCTTATACTAGCCCCTCTTGGGCAGGCTTGCAAGGCTTCATTCAAACTAGTTTAATGATCACTTAAAGAATAATGTTACCAGAGTTAGCTTGGTTCACACTGCAACATGGAAAAGTGCCTTATAAAATAAAATGCTCTTTACTAATATTACCAAAGATATCACTCAGCTTGTTCCAATACACTGATGTTTCAAATGGTTGCAATGGCTGAAAAACGTGGTGATTGGTGGGAAGTTTTTTTACAACAGCAGCCACGTGATTGAGAGTTACCCTACGGACAGTTTCAAAAAGCCTCTTCTGGTCTTTGGAGATTTCGTGCATGCCAAAAACTTAAACATGGAGCTAGAAGACTTATGTTGAAGTCCTGAAAGAACAAATGATTAAAAAAAATTAAGCAAGAGCATATCGTAACACAGAAAAAGTAATCTGGAAAATCTAAGTGATACAATTTAAAGTGCTATCATACCCAATCTTAAATACAGTGCCAAGATGTCATGTCCCAAAAAAGTACACTGATCCAAAACTTGGAAAAAATACAGTGCCTGGATGTCAGTCCCAAAGTTTGGGGTCAACATTCTTGAGCAACCTTAATACTTAATGAGATTTCTGAGTGAAAATATAAATATCATCAGCTTTGTAATATTTAGTCCTAGTAGTACCATAATGATTAAATATTACAAAGCTGAGGATATTTACATTTTCACTCAGAAACATCATTAAATATTTAGGTTGTATTCATTCAAGTTTTTGTTACATAAAATGCAACTTTAAGCCATATAATTCTTATATGGCAGAATGGTGTGCAGATAGGTATACAGTATATGGCTGGTATGTACACTGTTCCACCAAATATGAATGGTAACCAAATGAAATCAATGGAGTCCACAATAAACAAATGAACAAATGAAGTGCATACACTCCTATTTCACATAGGAAAATAGCAGTTGGGGGAATTAAGAAACAAATTTTGCTACTTAAAAAGAAAACAAATTCTGATCCAAACAATTCAAAATATCATATAACTTATGAAACTTTCTATGTTGCTTAATTTTCTGATACAAATAAACATAAGTGACTAAAAGGTATAATGTTTTCATATGAGTGGTGTACTATATTTGTAATTGTGTTTTTTATATTTTAACAGCATTTCACATTTTCAGTATTTGAGGAAAAAGTGATCAATTCATAAAACTTATGCATCAATTCAAGCATCTTTTATATGGCATCAGATCATTACCTTATGCATCATAAAAGCATTCAGTTCATGCGGAGGAAGTCGATTCACTAACTCTGCACCTTCTAGCAGAGCCAAGGATGATTTCATGTAACACTGTGATTTCACTAGCGAAATATACCAATCCTTTAAAAAAAATCATTGAAATTACCTAAACATACTTTAAAATACATAAATAGAAAAATTCATGATGTTGGTTCAATCTTTAAAAAAAAGTACTATACATCTCAAAATTTTTACTATAAATATGGTCTAGATCAGGCCTGGGCAACCTTCGGCCCTCAGGGGTTTGGACTTCAACTCCCACAATTCCTAACAGCCTACTGGCTGTTAGGAATTGTGGGAGTTGAAGTCCAAAACCCCTGGAGGGCCGAAGTTTGCCCAGGCCTGGTCTAGATTATTTTATAGTACAAAGAAGTTGTCATTTTCTTGCCAAAGTGTTCCAGCAAATACAGAGATATTAAAAACCACAGGCCATATTAACAGTAGCATTTAAGCATGTGCATTCGGGCCAAAAGGCATGCCGTTTTCGGGTCCGTTTCCATCTGACCCCTCATTTCATTTACCAGGAAGTTACCTGAAAGGGAAAGGGTGTTTTCTGTTTCATTCGACAGAGATTCGGCCCATTGGCTACAATGAGAAACTTTAAAGGCTCAATAGTAATTTTAAGGCCTATCTGCATTACACCTACCTCAGTTGTAGACCCCATTTACAACTGCAGGCCTGCCAAGTTTCAAAACAATTCACCAATCTACTGACTTTTTTTAGAATTATTTAAAGTTTTAACCATACATTTGGGGATTGAAGTAGCTTGTTGTGTCCATCCTCAGCCAATCAGAGCATGGATACCACCAGGCTTTTTATTGGCTGAGAGACACAGAGAGGGAAAAACTTCAACTCCCATCGTGCTCCTTATGGCCACCCTATGCAAATGCCACAGGGAAAGTGACTTCCCAGGGCCCTCTCTAGAGGAGGAGATAACTTATCAAGAACAAATGGAAGAGGCTTCTTCTCCCAGGGAGAGAAAAGGACAACACAGATCCCCCTGCCTTAGGTATTTTGTGGACTTAACGCTTTCCGAAAATATAGTCTCTCAAAAATCTGTTTCACTTGTCTTTTCGTCTCTCTCTTCCCCTTTCTGATTTCGAAAATTGAACGAAAGTGGCTCTCCAAAAACTAAAAATCTTTTCGTTAACAGTTATTTGCTCACAAGTCTAGTAGCAATGTAAACAACCGCCTTGCCTTTTATAGTTCCATGAGCTACATCAGTGCATTCATACACTACAAAAACAACAAGCACTGCTTTGATAAATTTTGAAACCTGAGTGTAGATAAGCCCTCAAGAATAAGTAGGAAATTCTTATTAATCTAGAAAATGAAGCCTGGTTAACTCCTACACTTTATCAGAAAATGTTTTCTATGTAGCAGGGGGCATGGAGTAAGTAAATATTTATTACAAAAAAGGGGCATGTACAAGAAATGGAAAAATCACCAAAGAATGCAAACAAATAGCCAGTCCAAGGAACACTATGAGGATACTAAAATAGATAATCAAAATGCAGTTAAGATTAAAACTATATGGAAACTATATGGATGCAAGCCAAGCTAATATAACCCCTTGATGAAGTGTATTGAAACAATATTTAAAGAATTTACCTGGGGAATATTGTCAGGGACAAGAATGTGCTACATCTATATAAATACTACAAGAAACCTGTGAACACACGTTAAAGAAAAAAAATCCTGTTTTGGAATTAAATAATTTCTTATTTTTATTCTTTGAATTTATTTTACATTTAAACCTTGTGTGAAATCAACACTTGGTTTCTATTATACTACTTTTTTGAGCTGCCTTATACACTTTGTGTATGGAATAAACTGTTCCAAAAATAGACTCTTTGAAGTGTTTTGTTTTCAACTTCTTTCTTATTAGAAGTTTACAGGAGAGATTTTTTTTCTTTTGTTTATTGCTGCAGCTGCTCCTATTGACTTTAAGTAGTTGATGTGGCAGATTAAAAAAATCAATACGATTCATACTGAAAAGAGCTATCTGTGTATTTGAAATACAGTAATGGCTCAAGTATATCAAAGCCTGTTTTGTGGTTGCAAAAAGAGGTGCCCTCATATAGCATTTTCTAAACACAATCTTACTTTGTCTGGAATCACAGTTTCTAGAGCAGGCTGGTTATCCCCATCCAGAGGGTGTGCAGTAACAACAGGTGGTGGGCTAATTGTTTCTGGGGCAACAATGAGGCGAAATCTATCCAGGAGTGAGTAGAGTCTTTGGTGTCTGAAAATAATTAAATCAGAAATACAGCAAAATTAAAGAGTCCGGGTAAATTAAAACATTAGAACAAAACATTCTGACATTTTCAGTGGATTCAAGTGAACTATGTTAATACAATAACAGGATGCAACACATTTAGAAATTGTCTAACACTGTCATGTATTATTTTAATTAAACAATTACATTGCAATTTTTAAAGCTAAATCTAACTGCTTTCCAACTAAAGCAGACCCACTAAATACATTGGATAAATTCTGTGTTGAATCAGTAACTGGTTCAGTGGGCATACTTTACTTGGGACTAGCAACAAGATTGAGCCTTAGGTGAAAAATGCCTTTTTCATATTGTTAAGACAACTGTTGCGGTGTTCCTGTGAGGCAACACATTTTTCAGTATAATGTGGAATCCTGTTCAAGGATTTAGTAGTTGTTTCGTCTTATCTGCCGTTTTGACTTTCCATGATTTCAGTTACCCACAATGAACTGTGGCCCCAAAATATACTGGGAGATTTAATGATAGTCTTTACTAGACTGCTGCTTGATTCCCACCTGGAAGGAAAAATGGTATTGTTTGAACAAAAAGCCTTCTTCCATTGCAAAGTTTGGACAATCTCATTAGATTTGACAATTGCTGCTCCTAAGTAAATGTGCTCAGAGGCATCTCTCAGTATTCCAGCATGATTCTATTGTTTTCTTGTGCAAACCATGGTTTGCTTATGCTGACCTCCCACTTTTCATTTGCTGTGCAAGCGTGTGTTCAGGAAGAGACAAAAGGCAAGTTGAGAGCAGACTGGTTATCAATGTGTCATCAAGTGATCCTGGCACTAAGGCATGACAGACCACTGGCCCACTAATTGTGGACCAAATCCTAGTGAAGCTGGGAGGTGGTTGCTGAAAGCCGGGTAGACCCTGCTTGAGGATGCCACCAAGGGAGGAGAAGGGGAAGGAGGCGGTGGCAGAAGCTTCTTGGTGGCAGTTCCTCCTCTTCCTTCCTGTCACCTTCCTCCTCGTTCCAGCAGTAGCATGTTGGACCAGATGCACTTGGTCATGGGGAGGGGGGCCAGCTTGGGAAGCCCCTCCAACCAAGTGGCAGCCTCGGCCTCGCTTCTGCCTCTGCTGCCCATTCCTATCTCCGGCTCTGTTACTGCTGCTTCCTCTGGTGGGAGACTTCAATGACACGGGCATAAGAAATTCGTCCCGCAGATGACAATATGTATTGAACTGAATGCTGATTATGTGGAAAAATAATGTAATATCTATCCTATAATCCATTTAAATTTTATTAAAATATATTCATTCTTTGTATTTTTTAAAAACTATTGTAACCTTACTTTCCGGATATCCCTCATAGCTTAGTGGAAAGATGAGGCCATAGTTAATTCCATCAAAGCAAAGGTAGATACCAGCATTATAATTATTAGACTATTTATTTTTTTAAATGTATAAATGAGATTATCATCATCTTTCTGAGAATGAGAGAGAGCTTAAACAAAATGTCACATTTCAAACAACACTCAAATTGCATGTTACAAGAGTACTAATTCATTACCTGTGGGCTAATCCACTGTTTTGAAGATATTCCTGAATTCTATCCAATTCTTCAACTGGCAACTGAGCAGTGCTGTTCTATACAGAAACAAGAAACATTTTGCAAAATTCTGAAGAATGAAATAATAAATACTACATTATGGTAATGTAACATTAAGGCATAACACATATTTAACAGTCAACTAACTACAAATAGTACTAATTGCTGTTTGTTGCTTTAAATATCAATTACTTCTACATCCAGAATAAGAGATTTGGTAATGAAATACAAAGAAATATGTGGGCATGAAGATGTATGACCTGCACAGGAACATTTCAGAACTGAAGAGACTCATTAGGTAATGAAATACAAAGAAATCCCAGCTGGGTGGGGCACTTCTGAGGGGCAGAGCCAGGCCGAAGATGTACAGATCTTTCATTAGTTTTATTAGAACAGCCTGCTGAAAAGTGTGGGCACTGGTCTAGAGCTCAGTAGCACAGATAGGGAGTCAATCTTCCCAGTATACTAATCAGATGCTTATAAATCCCGAAAAGGAACTTATTTATATGCAAGTAATGTATCCTATTAATCAACCAATCCTTGACCTTACAGCTGACTCACTATGAGCAGCTAAAACAACATTATTGTTTCTTTCCATTGACAGTTAACAAAACAATATTACTTCAGTGCAAAGTAAAATAGGAGGGTGGCACCACAGATATGGAAAATGCATCTTTAAGGCAAACACTACCAAATTATCTGCGCTTTCAAAAACTGACTAACATGAAATTCTTCTTCTAGCTAAGTGTTTTATAAGTTGGAAAACCTACTGTTTTCTTAATTGAACCACATTTCTATTCTTCACTCCCTCCTTTGTAAATTACAGGGATACCGTAAGTAGATCATCTTAACTTTGATAACTTGTAAGGAAAAAAATACTGTTGCAATAAACAGTGAACCTGGTATAGTATTATTTTTATAAGATTAAAATGCTTTCCAGGTTATAAACTGAGCACTTTGAATGTATTAGAAACAATACATATTTTTGTTCATCTAACGGTGTGATTGATATTTAATTAATACTCCTGTGTTCCAACAACTGAACTTTATCAGAAACTTCAGTGAGTGAAAGTACATATGTAAAAGACAACAACTTTCAGTACCTGCATAGTTTCAGCTAAAAGCATTTCCACTCGGCGGCAAGCAAGAGTGTCAACCATGCGAGCCAGCACACGGAATGGAGTACACAAAAGCTTATCCACATACAGTATTAATACAGCACCAGACTGACTCAGGTGAATCCCTTCTAGGCATTGTAATGTCTTCTTTACCGAAGTTGGCTACATGGGAAGAAAAAAAAATGCAGACTTTTTTCCAGACAAAACTATTAATAAGCTATTAGCAAAATGTACAATCGTTCTAAAAAAAGTAATTATTTTATTCATGTTTCCCTTTCTAGAAAGGTAGGAAAATAAGAGTGAAATATAAAAAGTAAGGAATTTATGCAACAATGAAGAGGCAAAGGAGGATATTGAAACCAAGGAGACAAGACCAGGACATAGAAGTCTCTAGAACAGTGTGTCGCAAACTGTGCTCCTCCAGGTGTTTTGGATTTCAGCTCTCAGAAATTCCAGCCAGCTTACCAGTTGTTAGGAATGATGAGAGCTGAAGTCCAAACCATCTGGAAGAGCATAGTTTGAGAAATTCTGGCTTAGACCATTCTTGGAAGAAGTAGCTTTCCTGGACAAGATCAGAAAGGAACAGGGCATGGAGCCACGGGTACATCTATTGATAGGGCAGCCAATGTTTTTACTTCTTAGGGACAGTAATTACAGTACAACCTACTAGATACTAATAAAGGGCCTCTCAGAAAATGGGATACCAACTTCTGCAATTTGAAGGGGCTCATAAGTAGTCATCTACTTGCTAGACTGCAAGCCCTTGCAGGGCCGGTGGAAGCGTTACGGCAACTACGCAGTCGCGTAGGGCGTCGCCACCTGGGAGCTACAACCTTAAGATACGTGCCTCTAAGAAGATACTGTAACCACCTAAGCTTTGAACTCTGAAACTTTCACGCTTAGAACATTGTTTGAATAAACTTTGCAGTTCTTTGACAAAGATATCTCCCCGCATAGTTCCTTCACACAAAAGCCTCGAAAACAACTTCTTCCTAGTGGGTAGCCAAGTATAGTGAATGGTGGCAGCGAAAGTTAACAAATAGTGTCAGTGGGAGTTTGGGTTAGAGGGATACCCTGCCCTGACACAGTAATCGAACGGTCAGTGGGAAAGCTGACCTGTGTGAATACTTATTACATTATATGGTGGCAGCAAGTGGAAATAAAAGAAGTCTTTATATAAATTGGTGGTAAGGGTGGAATAAGAAAGCTACCCAGCCACAGTTGAAAGTGAAATATAGAGAGTCCTTACACCCCGTGTTTCAATTTCCTCAATATCTAAATTCAGCTACACACCTTTAACTATCAATACTATTCTCCTCAAGGAAAAATAGGGATACAGTAAGTCAGTATGATTCACTCTCAGAAAAATGTTTACATGATATTTTAAAACTCTAGACAACTTACAGCTGCAAAGTTCTCACACCGTGATTGAATAGCCTGGATGAAAAGGCCACTTGCTGCAGAATTCCTGTGAATGGCACTAATTAAGTCTTGTACTGGGGGTTCATGAGACAGATTAATAAGGTCTTGAACATGGTTCACTGTCAACCAGGTTAAGTGTTCTGAATCGTGAAGATTTTGACACTATGAAGAAAAAAATCATCCATCAAGTCCAAAGTTACTTTTTCACATAAATCACTGCAAACTATAACGAAACTTTATTTTTATACCATCCTATCTCCCTGCAGGGACTGCAACTGTAAAGGTGGCACTCATACAATATCTGATATGCTAGCTAAACAACCCTGGTAAACGTAGGAGATGTAAGGGACTTCTTATTTACCTGAAAGAAGTGCAGATCAGACAGATTAATCTGTGGCTCTACAGTGTAGCTCTACCCTTTATAGGCCCCCTCTACAGTCACTTACAGACCCACTGTCAAGACTCTTGGAATACCATCTTACGCGGCACGAGTGACGACCTATGATGATTATTTTTAAGCAATTGTGTAATTCAAATAACTAAAGATGTCCTCATAAAGTACTCCACTTCTCTAGTCCCTGTACAAGTTATGCAGATTTTTTTAAGCAAAAGAAAGCTGTGAGGAACAAAAGAAAGATGTTAATCATGGAAACAGTCTTAAATTGGTTTATTTACTACACAAAACACAAAATTTTAAGGAGCAAATATGAAAACTTTATAGCAGGTCATCAAAGGAAATGGGAATGGGAAAATGGTTTATTTGGAATAATTCAAAACATACCACATAATCACAAAAAAGGATGAGTGCACCTCTTCGGACTATCTCTTGATTGCACATACTGAGTTTGAATTCCGAATCTACTTCATCACTATCTTCGCATGTTTGAGAACCAAGCAGTTTACTACTGGAGAGGCTGTGTCTTCTGGAAGAGAGAGAACGTTTCGGAATCTTGTTAAAACTTGTACTGCATTTCTAGAAAATAATATTTCTTTTTTTTTTTTGCAGTTTAAGTACTGATTTTTGTTTCGTTATTCGTGTTTCATTTTCTTCTGAAGTTGTATTAGTTGCATAATTAAAGGGGAAGAATTAGGCTTACCAATAATAACCGGTTGCCCTATTATTTCCAATCAATAGTAATCAATGTCATTGGAATTCACAATCTTATAAACTGAGACAGCTTGGCATTTTGTGTCCTACACAACTGGGCCCAAAGGGTCAAGAAAAATGGCTAAGACTTGAATCACGTCACTACATACAAAATGGAGCTGCCTTGCATACTGACAGGCAGTGTTACACAGCAGAAGGAGAAGCTTATTTTTATGGAAGCCTAATAACAGGGCTGCCCAGGAAGTTGATCGCGATCGACCAGTCGATCCCAGGATCGAAGGAGGTCAATCCCAGCTGGATGGAGCACTTCTCAGAGGGGGGCAGAGCCAGAGGGGAGGGGCCGGGGCTTGACGCGGCCTGGCTTGGCCCGCCCTCTGGTTCCGCTCTACCAGCAGCTTCTCCAGCCTTGAAGATGGCAATGCCAAGCCACTGGTGGCATAACTAGCACAAGGCTGGCTTGGCACTGCCATCCTCAAGCCTGGAGAAGCTGCTGGTAGAGCTGAAGCCAGATGGGGGTGGAGCCAGGCCGTGCCAAGCCCCGCCCCCTCCCCTCCCCAGCCTTGAGGAGGTAGGTAGATCTTTCTGACTTGGTTTTATTATAAGTAGCTCGCATGCTGAAAAAGTGTGGGCACCCCTGCTAATAAGTTTCCACCAGTCCCTCCATGGGCTGGATGAGAGGAGGGGGTAGAGTTAGTCTGATATTATATAGTCACTGGCCAGTACCGTAGCCAGGATTTGGGGGGGGGGGGGCTGAGTCTGAGTGAGAGAGGGTCTACTCTAGCAAACCTTTTGTAGCCCAAACCCCCATGCATATGGGATATTTGAGCATTGATCCATGATATGAATACACGTAACATTTAAATAATGTACCAGTAAGGCATTCTCACGGACCACCCTGATAATTTCAGGGGGTGAGCCCTCAAGCCCCCCCCTCGGCTACAACCCTGTCACTGGCCAAGACTACAGCTAATATAGCCAGTGCTTTCCTAACAGGGTAGGCTTCACTCTATTGATTGTTAACCCTGTCTAGTGGCCACCGCAACTGAGGCAGGAAGATATAAAACTACACACATCACACACATTATGTATATGATATAATCTTACTTTGGCGTCTGATGCACTGCTGACCACCAGGTGCTGTTTGTATAATTAACAAGTAGTAAGATCTGGCACCACAGGAGCACTAAAGAAGGATGGGTGGGTATCATGGACTGAATAAGAGCATTTAAAGTTTCAAGGGTATAGAACTGATGATCAAATCCATCTCCCGTAAAAAGCCTGCTGGCTGCAGCGGTGATTCTTCTGAACATTCCTAAAAAGAAGTTAATGTTATAATTGAAATCTGGCTGATATTAATGGAAGGACATTATCTAAAGGTAAGTTGCAAAAAATCATAGAATCATAGAGTTGGAAGAGACCTCGTGGGCCATCCAATCCAATCCCCTGCCAAGAAGCAGGAAAAATACATACTTCCATACTCTATTATTTACAAATGTAACGCCGGCTGAGCTATGAACTTGAAATTAGACATCTTTAATACCTACACAGGATGTTACCAAACCGCATTTCAATTTCTGATTATACTGCAAGTCTGCTTTCAGAACAAAGTTAAGAATTATCTTCCTAGTTCACTTCAAAAGGATTTGTGCTCAAGGCAAAGATGATTTTAAGTTGAATCACCGTATTTTCCGGCATATAAGACTGGGCGTATAAGACGACCTCAACTTTTCCAATTAAAATATAGAGTTTGGGATATACTCGCCGTATAAGAGTACCCCTTTTCCAACGCACACCAAATAAAAAATTTAAAAGCATCAGATTTGATTTCAATATGGTAATTTTCCTATTACTCCACCTCCTTCTCTGCCTCTCAGATCTCGCACATGTGCATTTGCACCGCTTCACTGCCATCTTCAGGAGCGAGATCTGAGAGGCAGAGGAGGAGGTACGGTAAGAGGATACAAGGGCAGGCCAGACAGGTAAAAGAGGTGTGTTTTTCTGGGCCCAGAGCCACTCTATCTCTTTTTTCCATACCCCGAGTGCCCCGGACTCCTTCAGCTTCTTCTCCCCTTCACTTACACCTTCCCAGTGAGGTGCCCCTTCACTTCACCATCAGGACCGCATTAAGTCCACGAATCCTGATTAATGTATTTTCTTCTATTGTACTTGTACAGCGTCACCCTTAATGCTTTCATACAGTCGCTGCATATGGCAGGGACGCGGCCACTGCCATTTTTTAGCTCCCCGCATGATATGCAACAACCACAGATTCTCCAATCTGGATTGGAAGTTTCAGCAACCGCGCTATAAGATGACTCCCGGCGTATAAGACGACCCCTGACTTTTGAGAAGGTTTTCTTGAGTTCAAAAGTAGTCTTATACACCAGAAAATATGGCACAGAGTCAAAACTCAAATACTTTATTTTATAAGCTAACAAGTTACAATAAATAGTACCTGATTTGAAAATATGAATTAAGCACATAAGAAGTGTGCCCAACTCTTGGCAATAGAACGTATGTTGCTGCTCGTTCATATCCACATTCAAATTTTTGCCAGTAATATCTTCAAGTAGAATTCCCACTAATTGTAATAAAAACCTGGAGGGGTGGGGAGAACATTGCATTATAAATAAAAATTCAATAGACTGCTAGAACAAGAATCAAAATAATGTTTAGTGGAACAAAGGCAGAAGTCAACATTTTCTTCTTAAAACGGATTCAAATCAAACACACACACACAAAGCTATGAAGGTGTGTATGACATAGATATACTTCAATGTCCTGACGCATTCATTCATGTATTTATTTCACACACCTGGAAAATGTCTCTTCAGGCAGATGTTTATTTTGCTCTTCCAGAGTTTGTTCCTGATCTGTAGAAGCTAAACTTTCATCATTTCGTAACTTGTTAATTGTTTGCCGTGAGATTAAATATGGTGAGAAGGAGAGCTCTTGAATACGAGAAAGCACAATGTCTTCTGTTGATTGAGAAATCAAAACACGGAGAATAGCAAGGATACCAGATATCCATAACTGGACGGTGCTCACCGAAGCCTATTGAACAAAAAAAATCATTCTTACTCAAATTTTGAGTTTCATGCTTGTAAACAAGTCCAAAAGAGAAAGATTCAGAGCATATAATGGGAAAATGATGAGGGTCAGGAAGCCAGATCCAGCCTTGTGAAAGGGGATGGACAGCCATCCTGACCTGGTCTGGAATGCAAGGAAGGGAGGGAGACAGGACTGGAGAGAACCAAGGTGCCATTAGAACTGGCTTTTCTGTATCCTGGTAAAATGATAATAAAGACTTCAATGTGTTGTCGAAGGCTTTCATGGCCAAAATCACTGGATTGCTGTGAGTTTTCCAGTCTATATAACCATGTTCCTGAAGCATTCTCTCCTGACGTTTTGCCCACATCTATGGCAGGCATCCTCAGAGGTTGTGAGGTCTGTTGGAAACTAGGCGAGTGAGGTTTTTATATTGGCTACCTTGATTAGCATAGAATAGCCTTGCAGCTTCAAAGCCTGGCTGCTTCCTGCCTGGGGGAATCCTTTGTTGGGAGGTGTTAGCTGGCCATGATTGTTTCATAAAAAAATGAATAAAGACTTCATTTCCAGTGAATCCCATTGTGCGCTGGTCTTATCCCGAGATTTTCCAGAACCTGACAACGTTTGTCAATCAGTGGGATACGACAGGCAAACGGACCTTTCCCTGCCATTTTTACAAGGTTGCTTTACTGATATTTTCATCCTTCCAAGCAGAAATACTATGCTTACCATTGTACTTGGCGTTACAAACATGCTCCTTAAAAGCATATCCACTGGACGAAGGGCAGATGGTGCCAATATTTCAAACAGAGTGTTCAATACCCCCAGAGCTTCATGGGAATCTATCTGCATCTGGTTTTTTAAAAACAAACAAATAAACACATGCTATCATTATAATCACTGCAAGATAAAAGAAATCAGCAAAATCAGTTAAATAAACACATGAGGGGAAAACACAAAGATTATGTCAGAATTGTGTTGTCAAAGGCTTTCATGGTTGGAATCATTGGGTTGCTGTGAATTTTCCAGGCCGAATGGCCAGTGGCATTCTCTCCTGACATTTCACCCACATCTATGGCAGGCAGCTTCAGAGGTTGTGAGGTCTGCTGGAAAGTAGACAAGTGGAGTGTCCAAGGTGGGAGAAAGAACTCTTGCCTGTTTGAGACAAGTGTGAATGTTGCAATTGATCACCTTGATTAGCATTGAACAGCCTTGCAGCTTCAAGACATGGCTGCTTCCTGCCTGGGGGAATCCTTTGCTGGGAGGTGATCGTTTCTTGTCTGGAGTTCTCATTTTTGAGTATTGTTCTTTATTTACTGTCCTGATTTTAGAGTTTTTTAATACTGGTAGCCAGATTTTGTTCATTTTCATGGTTTCCTCCTTTCTGTTGAAATTGTCCACATGCTTATGGATTTAAATGGCTTCTCTGCGTAATCTGACATGGTAGTTGTTAGAGTGGCCCAGCATTTCTGTGTTCTCAAATAATATGCTGTGTCCAGGTTGGTTCATCAATTGCTCTGCTATAGCTGACTTCTGTGGCTGAATTAGTCTGCAGTGCCTTTCATGTTCCTTGATTCGTGTTTGAGTTCTGTGTTTGGTGGTCCCTATGTCAAAATTATTATCTTTAGTCTGTTCCTACCACAGTTTCAGCATGGTTGTAAAGCACAGCACATGTTTACAGAAATTCTTCATAAAGAAATATGGGTATACCTGAGGACTTTTCATGAAGTAACTTGAATATAGATTATTTCCTTGACCAATCTAGTCAAAGAACTTAAAAATATACTGTACATTTAGTATTTTCTTATCCAACATGTATGGATTTCAAGACTTCTATAGCTGAATGGAAATGTTTGAAATACCTCAAAGTCAATAAGCCAATCACTAAATTTGCCTTAAAAATGGGATGTACCTCTTAATTGGTTATTTATTTATTTATTTCCACCATTTCTACACCGCTTCTTCTCAACCCCTGAAGGGGGACTCAGAGCGGCCGAACAACGGCAACAATTTGATGCCACATAGTATACTGTACATATAATAAAACCAAAACAGATAAAATTAAATACATTAAAATACAGCTAGCATTAAAATACATTAAAATACAATTAACATTAAAATACATCATGTACATTCACAACAGTTAAAAACAGTATTCCGTCCATAAAAGCATTGGGTCTTGTCCACCAGTTTGCCATTTCAATCCAATCTAAAGTGCTGTATCGTGCTAATGTGCAAATGCTTGGTCCCATAACCAGGATTTCACTTTTTTTCTGAATGCCAGGAGGGATGGAGCTGATCATATATCAATAGGGAGTGCGTTCCACAGACGGGGAGCCACCACCGAGAAGGCCTTATCTCTCGTCCCCACCAACCGCATTTGAGAAGTAGGCGGGAACGAGAGCAGGGCCTCCCCGGATGATCTTAAGATACGAGGTGGGACGTAGCGGCTGATGCGTTCAGACAAGTAAGCTGGGCCAGAACCGTATAGAGCTTTATAGGTCAAAACCAGCACTTTGAATTGAGCTCGGAATTGGAAAGGCAGCCAGTGGAGCTGACACAACAGGGGGTGGTATGCTCCCTGTATGTAGCTCCCGTTAGTAATCTGGCTGCCACCCGTTGGACTAATTGCAGTTTCCGAACTGTTTTCAAAGGCAGCCCGACGTAGAGTGCGTTGCAGTAATCTATTTGCGATGTGACCGGAGCGTGGACGACCGTAGCCAGATCAGACTTCCCAAGGTATGGGCGCAGCTGGCGCACGAGTCTTAACTGTGCAAAAGCTCCCCTGGCCACCGCCGAGACCTGGGGTTCCAGGCTCAGCAATGAGTCCAGGATCACTCCCAAGCTGCGAACCTGCATCTTCAGGGGGAGTGTAACCCCGTCCAACACAGGCTGTAACCCTATGCCCTGTTCGGTCTTTCGACTAACCAGGAGGACCTCTGTCTTGTCTGGATTAAGTTTCAATTTGCTAGCCCTCATCCAGTCCAACACAGCAGCCAAGCACCGGTTCAAAGTCTGGACAGCCTCCTTGGTGACAGGTGGGAAGGAGTGACAGATCTGGACATCATCTGTGTACATCTCCGTTATGATTCGTTATGTGGGTTGCCCTCATGTGTATACTGTATTTAAATGTCACAGAGTTGGAAGAAACCACAAGGGGCATCCAGTCCAATGATGTGTTTAGAATAACGACCTTTTATTTTCATCTTTGTCCTGCCCACATAATGCACTTATGAAAGTCCCTATGACAGAAAATGAAAGGACTTTGGGGAAAAACAGAGTTAGAGAAACAGGCAAAAACAGATTCTTGGTGACACCCAATGCAATCTTAACTTTAGAGTATATGAAGGAAAAGTCAATGATATATTTTTAAGAATTACTCAAAGATGGGGAATCTATCTTACACTGAAAGAGGGGGAACACTGAGCAGTTCCCTTCTACAAGAATATATACACCTCAGAGAGGTCATATACTGCACCAAGATGAGATTATAACAATGTATATTTTAAAAAAGAAAATATAAACTCAACCTGTTGTTTTGCCAGCATTGGGAGAATGATGTCTGCTATCTGTCGAGACAATCTTTTCCACTTGTCTTCATTCTCTCTGTGACACTGCTGCAACACTAAAATGAACATCTCCAGAACCTGGGAATGAACAAAAACCTCAGTAAATAACACATTCATTTGTTTAATCATAAAAAATAGTTTTTCTGATATTCATCCTCACTTGCTTTGAATCTAATACTATATAGTAGGCCTGGTTAGATTTTTCGTATCTTGTTCAAATTCGTATTAAATTCGATTCTAAATTACTTTTGAAGCGTTTCTGAAGCGCTTTAAGCAACCCGGAAGTAAATTACCAAATTCGAAGCCGCCGCTGCCATTTTTGGAAAGGGTTATCCCCCTGTCTGAGAACTTGGTCGGAAGTCACCTTAAACGGTCCAATTCAGATCCGGGGGGGAAGGCATGGGCTTGGAAACACATACCTTCCCTCCAGATCTGAACAGGGCCGCTTCCGGCCAAGTTCTCAGAAGAGATGGCGGCAGCGTGCGTGGAATTTGAGGTGAAGGAGGGCGAAGGTGGCTTGGTCCCTCCTCTGCCTCGCTCAGCTCCTCAGAAGCCTCACGTGGGCTACTGCTGCTGGCGAGCCTTGCAAGCACCTCCCTCCTTCCTTCCTCGCCTGCATGCTGCATCTGGCATGGGCCACGCATTGACTCTCCCACGACGTCGTCCATCTTGAGCCCCTCCATGCTGGTCCCGCTTCCATCTTCCCTCTGCCTTCCGGCTGAGGGCTTCCTTGCGCCTCCGATGCGCAAGATGGCAAGGGTGCTCTGGAAGGCAGCCCCTGCTTCGAGGCACGGCCATGACGCTGAACCCAACAATGGGAGTCAGGAAACTACGCAGGCGCTGAAAGCGGAGTCGCCTTAAATGGCAAATATATCCCTAACTCTGTATTTTGTGTTGATAAGTTGGGGGGTCATCTTATAGCCCCAGTGGCCTAGTACCCCGGAATATACGGTAAATACATTAAGCTATGATGCTGGTATGTACAAAGCTATAAGGTAAATACTAAGCTGTATGCTAAATACACAGTTATGATGAGGTATATACTAAGATATATTGGTGGTAAATACTAGCTATAGTACCTATGAGGTAAATACAAGCTATAATGCCTATTGGTATGTACAACTATGATAACTCTTGAGGTATGTACTGATATAATACTAGCTATGGTATGTACGTGCTACAGAATGCCTGTTTTTAGATTGCCAGGCCAAGAAAAACCCAATTTCTGGCCTTCTTCTCTAAAGCCCTGGCACAGACTATTTCTGGCCTTCTTCTCTAAAACTCTGATGCAGAAGATGGAGGGGAAGACCTTTCAAACCGGCTCTAAGGCAGCAGAACTAAACAATCAGAGCCAGGCCTCTAGGGGGATTTTAAGCTCCACCCCTAAAACTAGGCACAATGGAAAAGTCCACACCAAAGAGAGCAAAACAAGGAAATGGAACAGAGGAGGGAAAAAGTTAGGCCAAGACTTCACAAATACCACAGTTTCATTATTGCCATAAATTGTAGCAATTTTGACAAATAAATTTGAGAACTTTCCAAAAAGTTGCGCGTTTTTTTTAACATCTGGATTGTTGTGAGAGGGAATGGACTAAAATGTTTTGGGGGGAAAGAAGAAAAAAGTTGTATTCAAATTAAGACAGTCTAGTGGTTCCCAACCTTTGGACCTCCAGATAATTCCAGTCAATGTGGCCAGTGCTATGAATTGGAGAACAGAAGCCTGAGAACCATTAGGCTAAACAATAAAAATATATATATTATGCAGCTTATAACCAATTCTTACAATATTTACCTGATGGTACTGGATAAGTCGCAACAACATTGAAACCACTACTTCTTTTTGTGTCTCCAGCTCTTTACCAGCATCAGCTTTGTTTGCTCCTCTTAATATAAAGAGATCGTGAACAATTGGCTGTAGAGCAGGTATTGCTAAAGAAAATGATATTACATTTTAATTTAAGATTAAATGTGTAACAGCACAGTAATCCCCTTTCAAGAGATAGACTGCTGTCCAGGTTTAGCACAGTAACATTATTATTATTTACATTTATTATTCCCTATTAGAGCCAAGAAAGCGCCCGCCAAGAGCCCCGCCAAGAAGCCCAAGGCGGCTGCGGCCAAAGCCCGGAAACCCGTCAAGAGCCCCGCCAAGGCGGCCAAGGCCAAAGCCAAGCCCAAAACCCCCAAGGCCATGGTGGGCAAGGCCAAGAAGGCGGAGCCCAGGAAGAAGTAAAGAAGAGAGCGAAGGAGAAGGAAGGAGCGGAGGAGCGGTTGGTTCGTCCTTTAAACCCCAAATGAGATTTCTTATTATGAATTCCAACTTTCAATGTCAATTAAAGAGCATATCCTTTGAAAAAGCAGCACCTTTAGAATAAAAGGCTAGGGTTACACTTCCTAAAAAGGGTGAGGTCTACCTGCTCCTCCAGGACAGATGTGAATAGGAAAAGAAACCTGTTACTCCATTACTAGGGGCACATCTACATTGTAAAATTAATGTACCGCATATTCCAGGGTACATGACGACTGGGCGTATAAGACCACCCCCAACTTTTCAAGTTAAAATATAGAGTTAGGGATATACTCGCCATATAAGACCCCTTACTCTCCTGTTGCCTGAAAATGGCGGCTTGGGAGGATTTGGGGGGGTCTTGAAAGTAGAGTGGGGAGGGTGGCGGTGGGGACAAGTCCCTTGGCAGCATGGCCTGAGGAGGAGGTGGGAGGGCAGAAAGAGGGCGCGGAGAGGAGGAACGTCAGGCCTGCTTGGCTGCCCCCGTCGCTCTCTCCACTCTGCTTTCAAAGCCCATCTCCAATTTCTGCAATGCTGCCATTTCCAGGCAGCCGAGAGAGAGAGAGAGAGAGAGAGAGAGAGAGAGAGAGAGAGGAAGGAAGGAAGGAAGGAAGCAAGAGCACCCAATCAGCAGATAGAAGCCTCGGAAAACCATCGGGTTTGCCTAGCATCCTTGCTTGCCTAGCTTCCTTCCTCTCTCCTGGCTGTGGGAGGAGTTGGAGAAGGGCCTTGAAAGAAGACTGGGGAGAGCAGCGGGGCAGCCCACCGGGCCTGGAACTCCTCCTACCCGCGCCCTCCCTCCACCCTCCTCCTCCGTCCTCCTCCTTCTCAGGCCGCACTGCTGCCTCTGCTCTCCCCAGTCTCCTTTCAAGGCCCTTCTCCAACTCCTCCCACAGCCAGGAGAGAGGAAGGAAGCAAGGCAAGCTAGGCAAGCCCAGTGGTTTTCGGAGGTTTCTGTCAGCTGATCGGGTGCTCTTGCTTACTTCCTCTCTCTCTGGAAATGGCAGCATTGCAGAAGTTGGAGAAGAGTTTTTAAAGCAGAGTGGAGAGAGCAACGGGGGCAGCCCAGCAGGCCTGGCGCTCCTCCTCTCCGTTGCCCGCTTTCTGCCCTCCTCCGTCCTCCTCCCCCTCTCCTTCGTCCCTCCTCCTCCTCAGGCAGTGCCCTAAGGGACTTGTCCCCGCCACTGCCGCTCTCCCTGCTCTACTTTCAAGGCTCTCAAAATCCTCCCATGATGCTATTTGCAAACAGCCAGGAGAGACAGGAAGGAAGGAAGGCCACTCGAGTGGATGGCAGAAGCCTCCGAAGGCGACCGGCCCAAGGAGGAGCCTCTGGACTACGACTCCCAGCAGCCCCGGGCAGTGGCGTGCCTAGGATGTGCCCGCCGGGGCATTTTTATACCTCCCATTTTTATATTCACGGCGTACTAGATGACCCCCGACTTTTCATATGATTTTTCAGGGCTAAAAAGTCATATAGTACCCCGGAATATACGGTAGCTTGACACCACGGTAACTCTCATTGCTCAGTGCTATGGAATTACATAGTCTCACTATATTACAAGGACTCCACAGCATTGAGTCATGGCAGTTAAAGTGGTGTCAAACTACAATGATTCCACCCTAGAACAGATGTTTGGTATTGGAAAGATTATTTAATTTAAAGCAAAAGCATTCTTGCAATAGTACCATCCACAATGAAAAGAAACCTATACCCTCCCCATGCTAATAATTAAAAGCATTTTTGAAAATAAAGGTCTATCAACTTCTCCTGTCAGACCACTTGCAACAAAGAAAAGGTTCAGATTTTATGTCTGAAAATATGAAAGGTATATTTGCATATTGTTCCACTTCGATAAACATCATTAATCAAACACAAACAGTTTTGAAACTGAGTATGACACATTTAATTGCATTAACAACTTTTTAGTACTTATTATACCAAGCTTAATTTTATCATTCTTGCTATTTGATTACCGTGTGTAACAGCTTTTCTTCCACTAGCCATTATCCCATCACACAGCTGAATAATTTTAGGGATTCCAATTATTTGCTTGGAGTGGTAGCGTTCATAAGACAGTAGCACCAGGAAAAAAAAGACACTAGGAATAATTGCTTCTGATTCCCTGGGAAGAAGAAAAAGTAGAGAAACACTGGACTTAACCATGACATACTCACAGCATTAAATGCTTAATTTAGATACCTATATTATATACTGATATACTCAAGATTTGAATAAAAATGTATAGGGTGAACAGGTGTCAAAAGCGGGAAAAGTTTAAGAAATCCTGTCCTTAACCAATATAATCAGCATCATTAATGATAAGCAAAAGGCTTCAGCCAATGCCTTAACAAGATACTGGTTTGAAACCATTCTGTTCATCTCTCACAAAGCAACAAGCAAAGGGAATCTGGGAAGGTAGGCAACAGAGAAATGAACTGAACTTGAACAAATGAAGAGAAACATAAGCTGTGTTGTTTGGAAGCAGTAAGAAATCACTTGCCTGATAAAATTTATAGGGGGGAAATTACACTTTATAACATGAAAGAAATTACAAAACAAAAGCACTGTGGTACATGCAACTCATCTGATTGGTTTCCTTAAAACAGTGTTTCACAACCGCTGTGACATGGCACAGTAGTGTGCCGTGACGGACCTCCTGCTGTGCCACGAGAAAAGCTCTCTGCCCCCCTTCCTTCCCCCCTCCTCCTGCCGAACTCCTGCTGCTTGGGGAGGAGGAGGAAGAGCCGGGCGGCAGCGAAGAAAAATAAGGGGCTGGGGCGCCGCCTCCTTCGGCCGTTTCCCCAGCCAGCCTCCAATCCGCCATGACTCCCGCCATGACTCTCGCCCCTCGCTCGCTGAAGCCACGCACAGGAGCCCCGCCCACTGAAGCCCGTCCACTGCTCATGGTCCTCCTCTTCCGCGTGGCTTCAGCGAGTGAGGGGTGGGAGTCATAGCGAGGACGGGGGCCATGGCTCCCGCCCCTCGCTCGCACTGCCCCCTCAAGACTGGAGAAGCTGTGGGAGCGCTGAAGCCCGGGGGGAAGGGGGCGGAGCTAGGCTGCGCCCTGGCTCCGTCCCCTTCCCCCGGCTTCAGCTCTTCCACAGCTTCTCCAGTTCTTGAGGGGACAGTGCCAAGTCAGCATTGTGCTGGCTCTGCCACTGCTGGCTTGGCACTGCCCCCTCAAGGCTGGAGAAGCTGTGGGAGAGCTGAAGCAGGGAGGAGGGGGGGGGCATGGCGCGGCCTGGCTCCGCTCCCTCCCCCCGGCTTCACCACTCCCACAGCTTCTCCAGCTTTGAGGGGGCAGTGCCAAGCCAGCATTGTGCTGGCTCTGCCACCGCTGGCTTGGCATTGCCCCCTTAAGGCTGGAGAAGCTGTGGGAGAGCTGAAGCAGGGGGAGGGGGCGGGGCATGGCATGGCCTGGCTCCGCCCCCTCCCCCAGCTTCGGCACTCCCAGCAGCTGCTCCCAGCAGGCCACCATCCCCCAGCCGTTCTTTACTGTGTTAGAGTGTCATTTTGGTTGGTGGTGTGCCCCCGGATTTTTTTAATGTTAAAGGTGTGCCGCGGCTCAAAAAAGGTTGGGAAACACTGCCTTAAAGGGATGCAAATAAGAACCTCTGCTGTTGTTTTCCAGACAGAAATATAAAACGTAATCACTGAGATAGTTGAATTATTACACTGTGTAACATGAATTTTGTTCCTGGGTTATAAATGTCATTTCCTAATTGGTTCTATCACAAAAACATGGAAAAGGTTTATTAAACTGCAAAAACTTTGTTTTTGCAGGACATCCTGCAGAACATTTCACCATAGTTTTTCAATGAATATCTCAGCTAATTCAACCTAGTTTGTGACAGCCGCAAAAGCTAAGTTTCTGGATAACAACTACTTTCAAAGAAAGTAAGTACCACACAATTAAACAGGAAATAACACTTTCAAAACCAGGAACAGATTTTTTTTCAAATTTTGTTACATAGTTTTATTGCTACAATGCACCAAATTTTCATCTCTAAAACTCAGTAAGGTAAGTGGAGATTTGCATGGGAAAGTGCTAAGTGAACATTGGGAGAAAGAACAATGTACTTTGCCTCAATTTTCAGAGGTTTTTTACAAACATTCCTTTTGCTGTTTGCCTGATACATTTTCCCCCTCTGCGTTGCTAATATCAATCAGGAATCACTTTTGTGAATGGGATGACATAACAATACTACACGTTCAGATATGTTTATATTGCAACATCAGTAAGATAAAATTGTTGGTCTGATATTCTCTTCTCATACCAAACCCTTCTGCGTACGTTCCTCCACTGCCAATCAATGAGGGTGAAGGATGTTTTGGAAGCATGAAAATATCTACAAAATGAGTTATTGGGATTTAGCCCTATTTTTAAAAAAATCTCATGCACTTTAAAGCGAGTATACAAAATTGAATTTGTACCTGAATTGTCCAACTTCAATGTATTCAAACTGCTTTAGGACAAACCCAATGAAGACCTAAAAAAAAAATAAACATTCATATTCAGTTGTTGTTATTATTGCTGTTTTTTTATTTGTACCTATTTTGGGACTCAATGTGTCTTACAACAGATTATAAGAAACATAATTAAAATTAATAAAATGCAGAAGTTAACAGACAGAAAATCCTGCATACTGGATAAGGCTGGTCCTATTAGTCCACACTTAAAACAAAAATAGTTTCACCTGTTTGCTGAAAGAGAATAGGGAGAATGCTATTCTAATCCCTCCAGAAAAAAAGAGTCCCAGAGACTGGGAACATCCATTAAGAAGGCACTCTCCCATGTTCCCACTGGATGTCTCTGTAAATGTGGTGAGACAGGGGAAAACTGTCTTCCCAGCAGCCTGGTTTGTAACAAAGAATATGGTCTTTCAAATAATCTGGAACTGAACTCTATAGAGCAGGTGTGCTCACACTTTTTCAGCATGCGAGCTACTTATAAAAAAACCAAGTCAAAATGATCTACCTACCCACTACAAAAATGTGAAACATATAACACAATATCTGCTTTGAACTGGGTTTTCTGAGTCCATACTGCCATATAATCTGATTCAAAGCAGATAACATGGGATTTTATTCAACTGTGTGGAAAGGACCTCAGATACCCAGGGCCGGCAGCACTTGGGCAGCGTTGGGAGCCTGCGGGGCGGGACTGAGCCTTCCTTCCGCCCTGCCTGCAATCTACCAGGACGCCCTACGCGATCTACCAGTAGAACGTGATCTACCTAATGAGCACCCCTGGTCTAGATGTTTTTATTTTTTAAAAAACCAAAAAACCATTCATTCAATAGCGATATTCCAAAATCTTCCAGGAAAACGCTTTCTGGGCATTGACACTATACTGCTCTCTCAAGCTAAACTGGGGGGGAACAAAGCTCTTATCACAAAATTCCAAAGGAAAGTTGGCCTCAACACGCAGCACTGCTGGCAAGAAATCCAACAAACTAGAAAAGAAAACTAAAGGACTCACCTGATCAGAGTCTAGAAGACAATAGTTAACCCGCAGTTGAACAAGTTGGGCAAGAAGATCTAAAACTTGCCTCTGCAGTTGTACCGATGTTGTCGTAGTATATTGCTTTAAAGCTTTGATGACCAGGGGCTCAAACAAACGAATGTGATTATGAATAATATTCTATGAGAAAGGAAATGCATCAATGTATTAGGATTTTGTTTTGAAAGTGAAGCTGCTCATTTATGGGGGTGGGGGAGTGTGACCACACCAACACCACATCATCGATTTAATTGTGATAATATTGCGTTGTCCCCCAAGATTGTTTTATTTATGGTGAGTTGATAAAGGACAACACAAAAGCAGACTGAGGTTTGAAAGCTGTATAAATGCCAAATCCCTTCTGGGAGGATGTAATGTTTCACATCTGACTAACTCAAGCATGTTGCATATTTTCCAAGTTGAAGAAAGAAGCAGTCCCATGGTATCCTTAATTTATCAGGCTTTATCTTGCATATTGTGTCCAGATCTGGCCACCTCATTTTAAGCTGGATACACACAAGTTGGAGCATATTCCGAGAAGGGCAACAAAAACAAAACAAGATTGAAGGAGCTGGAAATGTTCCTCTCTCTGAAGAAAAGAGTGAGGAATGACATTTTTGGATTCTTTCAATAATGTCAAGGCTGTCGTCACACAGAGGAAAGGGAAAGTAGACCCAGAAGATAGGAACAAACCTAATGGTTGGAAAAAAATTGCTTTAATGTTTATTATTATTATTAATTTATTTATAACCTGCCCTATCACCGCAAGGGGACTCAGGGTGTTTCCACACAAAAAAGTGGCAAACATTCAATGTCATTAATGAGAACACACAAACAACTCAAACCAGTAATACAACAACATCAATATAACTTACACTAACAACCAAGGTAAATAAATTAAAACAATAAAAAACAATTAGTTAAAATCATAATAAAATCTCATCTAGTACATTTACAACATAATAGAAAAATCTGACTGCTAAAGTGTATTAAAATTGTGATTAAAATTAAAGATCTGGTGGAGTCTCCCTCTGGACATCTTCAAAAAGATGCTTGACGGCTATCTGCTAGTTTTCTTGGCTTTGGATTGAAGGGATTTAGAAGCATTTAGACCGGTGTTTCCCAACCGGTGTGCCGCGGAACACTAGTGTGCCGTGAGCGATCATCAGGTGTGCTGTGGGAAATTGAAACCTCCAATACCCTTTCTTCCCCCTCCTGCCGAACACTTTTTTTTCTCCACTCGGGCTTCCTTCTTCAGGAGGGGAGGGGGGAGGGAGGAAGTTGTGACCCGTGCAGGCGCTACTGCGCAGACTCGCCCCACGTCTTCCCCCCCCCCCCCGAACACACTCATGCTGCCCCCTCGGATCAAAATGGCGGCAGAAGCGGCAACGTGAGCAAAGTGAGGCAAAACGAGCAGAGCAAGGTTGGGAAAAGGGGAGCCCGAGTGGAGAAGAAAAAGTGTTTGGCAGGAGGGGGAAGAAAGGACGTGAAGGGGGAGAAAGAGGTCTCTGTCAAAAGCTGGCATAGGCAAACTTGGACCTTCCAGGTGTTTTGGACTCCAACTCCCACCATTCCTAGCAGCCTCAGGCCCTTTTCCTCCCCCAACCACTTAAGCAGGAAAGGGCCTCAGGCTGTTAGGAATGGTGGGAGTTGAAATCCAAAGCGCCCAGAGGGCCGAAGTTTTCACCTGCCTGTTTGGGCATATTGAATATTCATGCCATGTTTGGTCCTGATCCAATATTGTTTGAGTCCACAGTGCTCTCTGGATATAGGTGACCTACAACTCCAAAACTCAAGGTCAATGAACACCAAACTCTTATAGTATTTTCTCTTGGTTATGGGAGTTCTGTGTGGGAAGTTTGATTCCATTCCATCATTGGTGGAGTTCAAAATGCTCTTTGATTGCAGGTGAACTATAACCAGACTGACAGCTGTTAAGCAAGACCTTCATGTGTGTCTTTCTGCCATTCCTGCCAGGATATACTGTATATGTTGTGTTCATCGAAACAGGCCCAGGTTTCACACTGAGTGTATAAATACATTTAAAAACATATTAACTATATGTATTACTGTGTTAGATTGTCATTTTGTGTCATTTTGGTTGGTGGTGTGCCCCAGGATTTTGTATATGTAAAAAATGTGCCGCGGCTCAAAAAAGGTTGAAAAACACTGATTTAGACAACATTAGATGGGCAAAGATAAACTGAGGTCATGTTTATAGCAGAAATGATCTTGTGCTCTTAGAAAACAGAGGATAAAATTCCAGATAGATGCGCTGAAGGGTTTTTTTATTTACCACATTTTAATAAAATACAGCAAGCAACAATTAAAAAAGTGTATATGTTGTTTATACCTTGTCAGCACGATGCTTCACTGCACTTGTCATGCCAGTTTTAAGCTGGGAAGAAACCTTCTGCAATATATCAAACCATCTAAAAACAGAAACAAATATTACATGTTACAGGTGCCTGCTTATCTGATAATATCTATAGTAGCCTGAAGATCTGTGAGCAAATACATCTGGATTTGGGTTTAGTCTCAGTCATCTTGATAGGCATTCACGCCAAAAAATTTTTTTGCACAAATCGTCTAAAATTTGAAAATCTGACTACTGGAATGAAAGATGTCTTGGGACGATGGGCTGCTTATTGTTGAGCTGTGCTACTGTGCTATTGTTCTGCTGTGCTGTATGTTGTTTTAGCTGTTTTAACTGTTTTATTGCCTGTTTTTATTATGCCTTTTGGCTCCTGTAAGCCGCCGCGAGCCTCAGGGAGTCGGCGGCATAGAAGCCCGAATAATAAATAAATAAATAAATAAATAAATAAATAAAATATGTTGTAGTCAATGATTCACTTCTATCCAGTTGCTGAGCAAGACCAGTGTTCAGCGTGCAAACAGAATAGCTTACAAGCACTAATAAAGTAAGTTTTTAAAATATAATTAAATATTTAAATACATTGTTGTTCCTGTGTGTCTTCATATGTGACATATGGCGACCTTAAGGTGAACAATCATAGGTTTTTATGGGGCTGAGACTGTGACTCGACCAAGGTTACCCAATGAGTTTCCATGATTGAGAGGGAATTCGAACCCTGGTTCCCAAAGGCATAGTTCAATGCTCAGATCACTACACCATGCTAACTCCTTTAAGATAACCTGAATTTAATTTGTTTCTGTTTAACTCTGATTCTCTCCATCTCCCTCTTTCCACTAAACCTTCGCTCCCTTCATCTACATGTCCTGGTTATTCTGTAACACACCATGAGCCACAAGGAGAAACGGGTAAGAAATAAAATCATTTGGATTATTTTTGGCCTATTCAAACTGATAAAAAAGAAGGATATTCCTACCCAGAAGTATCATGTTCCTGTTCAGCCTGCATCATATTCCTTAAACTGGCATCAGCAAGTGCCTGAGTGAAATGTGTATAAGGAGCCATGAAGCAATAATGATAAAGCCCAGGCCTCAAGTTTGACGAACCAAGGCGTTGGGCTTTGCCTTGAGATTTACTTGGGTTTGAAGACAAGCAATCATACTGTGAAGCCAGGTTTGTGCCAAACAATGTCTTCAACAACTAAGAAAAGATAGAAAATTAATTTTGAAATCAGGCAAATTCACATAAATTAGCAATGCTGATTCATATTTTAAGAAATAATAAGCAATTATTTGTTCTATCCACAAGTTAACTGTCTATTTGACAAGTTTCTTCTATTAACAAGTTTCTTCTTTTAGACTACAAGCAGTAGTGTGAAGGTGATAGTGAAGGGAGCATATGCATTTACCGTATTTTTCGCACCATAAGGCGCACCTGCTGATAAGACGACCTAGATTTCAGAAGAGGAAAATTGGGAAAAATATTTTGGGCCAAAAGTGGGCCCCGGCGCTTGCCTGCTTGAAGCGGCCTGCCCACCTGGAAGGGTGGACCCTCCTCGGCGCCCTCCGCCATCCCTAAGCCTTTCCCTTGGCTGCCTCCTCCTCGGTCCCGCCTCCTCCTCCGCCTCCTCTGCCTCCGTTGCCGCCCAGCTCCGTCGCCGCCCGCTCTCGTCGCCACCGGCTTTGCCGCCGCCTGCCGCCTCCTCCGCCGCCGGTGCCCTACCTCTGCCTCCTCGCCGTCGGCTGCGCGTCTGGCGCGTCTGACGCAGGCACGCCTGGCGCGCTGACGCAGGAGCACCTGGCGCGCTCGGGCCTGCGCGCGCATGGGCAGTAGGTCCGAAAGCGCCAGGCGTGCCTGCATCAGCGCGCCAGGCGCCTCGTCAGACACGCTTGCGACGGCGGCGGCGGAGGCAGAGGTAGGCGGCGGCGGGCGAAGGCGGCGGGGCGGCGGGCGGCGGTGGCCGACGGCGACGGAGCTGGCGGCGACGGAGCCGGGCGGCGACGGAGCCGGGCGGTGACGGAGCCGGGGCGGCGACGGAGGCAGAGGAGGCGGAGGAGGAGGCGGGACCGAGGAGGAGGCGGCCAAGGAAAGGCTTACTATCGCCTCCCCCTCGCTCCATAAGACGCGGCTGATTTTTCCTCCTACTTTGGGAGGAAAAAAACTGCGTCTTATGGTGCGAAAAATACGGTATGTCACGTACGTCTGAACAAATATTTATTTATCGTATCAGAAGCGAACCAAGGGTACAGTTGTAATGTATTTAAAAAACACAAAGTTTTAAAAACTTGCCATTATATTAAGCAAATGGAATTATATCAGAGTCTAGCAGTAAAAGATTAGGTAGTTCATTCAGGATGGAAGCTGGACATTTGTAAATTAATGTAGCAGTCAATGGGTTTGCTATATAGTGTGGTATCTAGATGTATACTGTGTAGCTGAACGGCTATGTCCACAAACTGAAATTGTGTGAATTGTTCCAAACTTAAGATTGATAAGACAATGGGATTTGTTGAAATTCTAATAAAAGGCCTTGAATTATTCTCATCTGTTAATCCAAATCAGGGCTGCCCAGTTAGTCGAACGCGACAGAAGGTCGATCGCAGCCGGATGGGGCGCTTCTCAGAGGGGGCGGAGCCAGGCTGCGCCAAGCCCTGCCCCCTCCCCGGCTTTGGCACTCCCAGCAGCTGCTCCAGCCTTGAGGAGGGCAGGGCCAAGCCAGCCTTGTGCTAGCTATGCCACCACTGACTTGGCCCTGCCCTCCTCAAGGCTGGCGCAGCTGATGCTAGAGCTGAAGTCAGAGGGGGGCGGAGCCAGGCCGCACCAAGCCCCGCCCCTCCCCCTGCTCTGCCCTGCTTCTCTCTTGTCCGGAAGCAAACGTGGATGGTGCGCAGTGCGGGAGGTGTGTGCGGAAGGTAGATCTTTCTGACTTGGTTTTATTATAAGTAGCTCGCATGCTGAAAAGTGTGGGCACCCCTGATCCAAATGATAAATATGCCATGGGTATAACTTAGTATTTTTAATTATTAATGTACACAAAGAACAGGATGTGTTTGTATGATTTCATAACTTGTTGTTCAACATGAAAGCCACAAATATTAACTTTTGTTCACTAAACCACAAGAACAGATCTCATTATAATCTGTTTGAGTGGTGGAGAGAAGAAAGGAAAGGGCTTAGGCCAATTATTATTATTCCCCATTTTTCTCTCTCCACTGGAATGCAACAGAATGAACCTTTAGAAGTAGTGTTGTAATAAGTAAAGGGTACTGGGAACAAAAATATCATATTGCCTATATTACAATAAAATAAACAAATGCAAGGTCAAAGGAAAATCAACAACATGCTCTCGTTACCTGCTGTACACACAAAGTGGCCATCATTGGTTCTCTGCTGAAACAGGATTTCAGATAACCCAAAATTTCTTCAACATACTAGAAACAGATATACAAGTGCCATTTAGCTCCAAGTGGTCATTTAGTCAAATGTTTGTTATGAATACAAATTTATACAAATCTTCCACAATCATAATATGTCAGATATCACAATGGTAATATGGGGCGCACTAGTGGAGGGCTTACTAATATAAGTGTTTACAAAATATAAGCATCATGGAAAATAAAGTGATTACACAGATAAAGGTTGCTTTTAAACAAACATGGGGCACTTCAAAAGATGTAGGGAACAATTTAGTCCCCCAGAAAAAACAGTGGCCTGGACTGCTGGGCTCGTTTTGCACTGCCATCTTTTAGCAGGAAATGCTTTTAAAGCAAGCATTTCCTGCTTTTCGCAGCTTTCCACTGTGGCTTTACAGTTATATATTAAAGCTTAAGGCACAACTGCAGAATTATAGGTCTACTCCAAATAGATTTAAGTGTTTTCTTTATTTTATTTACACATTGAGTCACCTAGGAGTCCTCAGTGGTGCAATGGGATAAACCCTTGTGCCGGCAGGACTGAAGACTGACAGGTCGCAGGTTCGAATCTGGGTAGAGTGCAGATGAGCTCCCTCTGTCAGCTCTGGCTCCCCATGCAGGGAAATGAGGGAAGCTCATGGTAAAACAAAAATATCCGGGCATCCCCTGGGCAACGTCATTGCAGACGGCCAATTCTCTCACACCAGAAGCGACTTGCAGTTTCTCAAGTCACTCCTGATATGGAAAAAAAATTGAGTCACCAAACAGTAATTACTAATACAACTCCCAAGTGTCAATGTTTATTTGTCATGAAGAACAGAGCTGCTAGAAGGAAGGAGAGTTAAATCATGAGTTCAAGTTTACCATGTGGCCCCTTTGGCCAGAAGTAATGGAAAGTTGTTAAAAAGACTCCACAACACAACTGAATTCTGACCAAAAAAAACGTAACAAATGACTAATTTATTTCCAAAAAAGGCACAATGTTTCACTTGCTTAGTCATTTCCAAAGGCAGGAAGGTGTTGTTAAGCAGAAGCTCTCAGGAAAAGTCTACATCTTTTATAACATACCAACAAATGCAGGAAGACTCCAAAATTAGCACTACACTTACATGATGACCTATCTTAATACCCATTTCTTTCATTGATTTTAAAGACATTTTAGAGGCATTATTAACAGCCATGAACCCACTTTTCCAATGTCCTGGAGCGTTGCAAGTTCTAATATCTGAGACAGAACGTCCAAAGCAGATCTCAGGAATGCACCAAACTTTTCACTGCTGTTCTGGAGATCCAGTGTAACCTTATTCAGAAACAAAGAAATAATTCAATGTTGAAACTATAATCATAATAATCAAGTCAATGAAACAGTGCATCAAGCTGTAACATGAGAGAAATTTAAACTGAAATACTGTATATACTTGAGTATAAGCCTAGTTTTCAGCCCCCTTTTAAGGCTGAAAAAGCTTCCCTCGGCTTATACTCGAGTCAAGGTTGCTTATTCTTTTTCTGTTTCATTTTTATTAAATGTATTATTTTACTAAATTTATTATTACATTTATGTTCTTTTACACTATTATTTTATTACATTTATTATTTCACTCCATTTATTATTATTATTAGTACATTATTATTTTACTCTATTATTATTACATTTATTGTTTTACATTATTATTATTATTATTACATTTATTATTTTATTCTATTATTATTGGAAGGATACGTAAGCACATTTACATTGAAGAAGGTCGGAATAATGGTTGAATCAAAGTTGGACAGTCTTATTTTACATTACAGTTTTATGTAAAGATTCAAAAACATTTAACCTACTGATGCCTCAATTACTGTAATATTATTGGTATCTATTTTTATTTTGAAATGTACCATTCACTGCTACATTTCCCACCCTTGGCTTCTATTCGAGTCAATACGTTTTCCCAGTTTTTTTGTGGTAAAATTAGGTGCCTCGGCTTATATTCGGGTCGGCTTATACTTGAGTATATACGGTATTTATTTCAAAGTAGACATATATATGACTGCACTGCTAGCATGCTATCAAAAATGAACCTACTACAAAGAAATTAAAGAAATTAAAAAGATGGAATAGTATGAAAAATATTTGGTCAATTTCCTTGTATTTGATGCTTTTAAAGGAATTGCTGATATGATAGAGGAAAGGGAAAGTGGCATCTAACTTGGGAACCACATGCTCAGGAAGTAGACCTGGGAAGACTCATACACCATTAGGAAAAGCCTATGAATAATAATCATAAAAATCTACCAGGGTTGACTTATCCAATTGCTATCAAACTATGTTATTCAATGCCTACATGTATAAAAGCTCTTTCCAAAGATATGGATAAGCCCAAGAGTAATTTCACAAATAATTTTAACTAACTTGTCTACTATACATGAGGAAAGTCCAACAAGCTCTGGGCTCCCTAAATGGGTACAAGATCCTCTACTATGATGTTAGTACTTGGAATCCCACCAGCTGTCTTCTATTTATTTATTTGATTGTTTATTTATTATTTGCTACATTTGTATACCGCCCCTCTCTGCCCAGGGGCGACTCAGAGACACCAATGTTAGAACATCTTGTAATGGGGGATAGACAGCCTTCATTTTCCTTTTATATAGGCTAAAAGTTACTACTCCGTTACAGTCTAACCTTCAAATACAACAATATGCTCAGGTATAGTGTGTGTGTGATGCGTGTAAGCATATGCAAACATATAAGAACGAAGGCACTAGTTGTTATGTGTAGTAGTTGCACATCTTTGCAGTTTATCTCATGCCCTCTCTCCATTGTTACAGCCTGCTGCACTTATTCCATTCTTTTACAGCAGGCTACTACCATTGGCTGATGTCCTCAGTTTTACTGAGTCTGAGTTGATGTTTATATATATATACTAGCTGAACCCGGCATGCGTTGCTGTGCCATGTCTCTCTCTGTGTGTGTCTCTCTCAGTCTCTCTCTCTCTCTCTCTCTCTCTCTCTCTCTCTCTCTACCCCTATCTACCTATCTCTTCCTGTGTCTGTCTCTCTATCTATCTATCTATCCCTATCCTTATCTATCACTGTCTCTCTCTCTCTGTATATTATTCTCCATCACACACTCTCTCTATCACTCACTCTCTCTGTGTCTCTCTATCTCTCTGTACTCACTCTGTGTGTATCACCCAATCTCTCTCTCTCTACCACTCACTCTCTCTCTATCCCTATCTATCACTCCCTCCCTCTCTCTCTCTCTCACTCTCACTCCCCCCCTCTCTTTCTCTCTCTCACTCCCTCCCCCTCTCTCTCACACACTCCCCCTCTCTCTCACTATCTCACTCCCCCCTCTCTCACACACACACTCTCTCTCACTCTCTCACTCCCCCCCTCTCTCTCATTCCCCCTCTCTCATTCCCCCTCTCTCTCTCCCTCCCTCTCTCACTCTCTCTCACGCTCTCACTCCCCCCCTTTCTCTCTCACTCACTCTCTCTCTCTCACTCCCCCCTCTCTCTTTCTCACTCTCTCTCTATCACTCACCCTCTCTCTCTCTCTCTCGAAGTTCCGCCTCCTCCCCAGGAGAGGCGGAACTTCGGTTTCTGGGAAGTGTAGTGCGGCGCCCCAGAGCGGCTCCGGGACGGGGGACATGCGGGCGGCGCCTTTCCTGCCTCCTGCGCTTGCTCTTAGGTGTCCTCCAGCGTCCTCGAGGGGTTGCCGGACCCGGGGGCCACGGCTGGACCCAGGTGGTGTGGGCGGGGTTGTGTCCGGCTCTTCCGCGGCCTCCCCGCTCGTTTCCCAGGTGGTCCCGGTGGCGCCCGAGCGGGCCAGGGCCGGGAACGGCAGGGAGACGGGCGAGGAGGCCGAGGAGGTAGAGGAGGAGGGGTTAGGGCGCCGCCGGTGTGACTGCGAAGGTCCCGGTGAGTGAGGAGAGAGGGCGACGGGATGGGTTGGTGGGTTGGGGGCTGAGTGCGCCTGCGCGATTGCTCTCCCTCTCTCCTGCGCTCGCGGCCAGTGCAGAACGGGTTGCAATGGGCGGTTTTTGGGGGCGGTTTTTGGGGGGGTTGAAAGGTAGGGAGGTGGGGTTAGTGGAATTCAACTAAATGTGAGTATAATAAGCCCTTGAGCATTCCTCACAAATGGCATGGGAGCCATACACACTGTGCCTGCGATCTACCTGGGATCTACCAGGACGCCCTTCGAGATCTACCAGTAGATCACGATCTACCTAATGAGCAGCCCTGCCCTGGAAGATCATCAATAGTACATAACTTGGGGGTGGGGGGGAGAGTTTGATTTTTTAATAGTTTAAGCAATAGATGTTAAGGTAACAGAGATTAAAAACTTGATGTGATGCAGTAAAAGGTTATATAATGTTTTCCCTTGCCCTCCATATCACTCTTCTCTCCCGTGAGATTTGTAGTACTTTTGAACCCTTCACTTCCCACAGACCACTGTGGCCCCCAACAAAGACCGATAAAGACCAAACTTGGCACACAGAGCCCCCATGACTCACTCTACATCCTACTGCTGTTTGTAGGAGGGTGGACCATGGATGATGGGACTTGAAGTACCTCCACTCACTTCCCGAGACTGCTGTGACCCTCATCCAATGACTGATCAAGACCAAACTTGGCACACAGTGCCCCCATGATCCACACTACATCCTGCTACGGTTTGGAGGAGGATGGACCACGGATGATGGGACTTGAAGTACCTCCACTCACTTCCTGAGACCGCTGTGATCCTCATCCAATGACTGATCAAGACCAAACTTGGCGCACAGAGCCCCCATGACCTACTCTACATCCTGGTGCAGTTTCGAGGAGAATGGACCACGGATGTTGAGACTTGAAGTACCTTCACTCACTTCCTGAGACTGCTGTGAACCTCATCCAATGACTGATCAAGACCAAACTTGGCACACAAAGCCCCCATGACCCACTCTACATCCTGATGCTGTTTGAAGGAGGATGAACCATGGACGATGGGACTCGCAGTGCCTTCACTAACTTTCTGAGACCACTGCAAGCCACATAAATAACTGATAAAGACCTACCAATGCCTTTCTCAAATAACCTGGGCACCGCCAGGTCCCCAAGCTAGTAAATGTATAAAGCAAAGAAATGTGTTTTTCAATGTAAATATATACATTTAAAAGACTAAAAACAATGGCTAGTCTCATGAAAACAATCCTGAAAACAACCGGAACACATATGTCAAATCGAAACTGACATACTGGGTTCGCTCTAGCTCATAGGTTCTTAACTGGGGTCCGTGAACTGGAATTGAAAAATATATATACACAGTATAGTGTGGATTTAGTATGGTTTCTATTTAGACATAGCATGTTCTTGGTGCAGTGAATAACTAGCTGGGGGAAAACATTAGTAAGGATGGCAGAGATGGCTTTATGACACTATGGGAACTATCTGCCACTACATTCTAAGAACAAATCTGTGGTTTTCACTTGACTGACAAAGGTTTGTGGAACAAAAAAGGATAAGAGCCCCTGCTCTAGCTGGAACTATCAACTGGATTAAGGCTCGATTTTTGAGCAAATAATAGAATAAAAAATACCTTATAGTTGGCATGGGTAGCTTTCAAAACATCATACAGCTTCAGATAGGAAGGAAGGTGATAGAAGTTGCCCAGTGATGATGATTTACTTGCTGGAGCAGCACCTGAAGCATCGGTTTGCCTAGGGGCTAAAAAGGCAGAAATATGTTAACACAGTTAATCCCTTACAGCTTTTTTTAAAAAAATGTTATCCATTCCTCTCTAGATTTAATTTGTTGTTGTGTGCCTTTAAGTCATTACCAACCAATGGCAACCATATGTTGCCATCGATTTTCAAAGGTTTTTCTTGGTAAGTTTTGTTCAGAAGAGGTTGGTCAATGCCTTTCTCTGAGGCTGAGAGAATGTGACTTGTGCAAAGACACCCAGTGGCCAAATGGGGACTCAAGCTCTGGCCTCCAGTCATAGTTGAAATGACTACACCAGACTGGCTCCTCTGTTAAAACAGTGCTAGCAGCCTACATAAAACAGATGAGCTGCAGTGGGCATTTCTGCACTTTCTCTGCAGGTTTAGATGGCTCTGAAACTGCTTTCCCTCAATGCTGAACAGGCAGTCAAGAGCACAGAAAAGAGAAAAATGATGACGATAACAACAACAACAACAACTTGGATCTGTGTACATCATTCCAAAAATATATCACACAGTCCTAAACGCAAAGGGGATTAAGCTTTTAGTTTTTCTGTAACTTCTTGTTGTATTATATTCTTATTCAAAAAGTATAATACAGGGCTGTCCAACTGTCGGCCCCCGGGCCGTATACGGCCCCCCAGCCACTTCCCCATGGCCCCCTACCCTCCTGCAAGATATCTGCTTTTTAAGATTTTTTTTAAAAAAAATTTAAATATTTTTTTGGAATATTTTTTTGAATATTTTTTTTCTCGCGGCGGGGGGGTGAGGGGCGGGGCAGGGAGGAGGAGCAGGCTCCCTCCCTCCTCCTCCTACTTCCCTCCCTCCCTCTCTCCCCCTCTCTCTCTCCCTCCCTCCTTCTTTCTCTCTTTCCCCCTTTCATTCCTTCCCCCTTCCACCTCCTGAAGGAAAGAGAGAGTGCACGAGTGAGAGGGGGCGTGGCCAGAGCAAAAAAGGGGCGGGACCGAGTTCGGAGCACCGGGGGGGGGGGGTGCTCATCCATTCCCTTTCCGGCTTCCTCCTCTTCTGAGGCTTCGTGCCAAGTTTGGTCCTGATCCATCATTTGAGTCCACAGTGCTCTTTGGATGGAGGAGAACTACAATTCCCAAACTCAAGGTTCAGTACTTTCTGTTGCTCTCATGAGAGTTTAGGTTTGATTCAACATGGCTGAGGAATGCTTTGATTGTGTTTTCCCCTTATGGCAGAAGGAGGTAGGACTGGATGGCCTTGGAGGTCTCCTATTCTAGGAACCCATTGTAATTATTATTATTATTATTATTATTATCATCATCATCAGAGGCTGAATGGCCATCTGTGAGGAATGCTTTGATTGTGTTTTCCCCTTATGGCAGAAGGAGATTGGACTGGATGGCCCTTGGAGGTCTCCTATTCTAGGAACCCATTGTAATTAATATTATTATTATTATTATCATCATCAGAGGCTGAATGGTCATCTGTGAGGAATGCTTTGATTGTATTTTCCCCTTATGGCAGAAGGAGATTGGACTGGATGGCCCTGGATGGCCCTTGGAGGTCTCCTACTCCAGGAACCTGTTGTTGTTATTATTATTATTATTAGCAGAGGCAGAATGAATATTATGCCTTATCATTCAGGGTTATAGGCCTGTGTGGAAGGGCCCTGGCTTCTTATTTGACTTCCTTTCCACACATCTGAATAAAATCCCATGTTATTTGCTTTAAACCAGATTATATGAGTGTGGACTCCGATAATCCAGTTCAAAGCAGGTATTCTGGGTTATATGGCTGTGTGGAAGGGCCCTGAGTCCACACTGCAATATAATCCAGTTCAAAGCAGGTTTTGTGGGGTTTCCTGCCTGGATATTCTGAGTTATATGGCTGTGTGAAGGGCCCTGAGTCCACACTGCAATATAATCCAGTTCAAAGCAGGGACTGGGACTTGAGACTGGGATTTTGGTGTTCATCTCTATCTCCAAGTCAAAGCCCCAGTGTCCTCCACAGACACCTCCAAGGCGGGGAGAGGGCGGAGCTGGGGAGGGGGCGGGGCAGGGGTGGAGCCAGGGAGGGGCGGAGCTGGGGTGGAGCCGGGGAGGGGGCGGAGCCGGGGGCGGAGGCAGACCCTTCGGCCCCCCAGGTCATCAGTAACTGGAATTCCGGCCACAGGTCCGGTAGAAGTTGGACAGCCCTGGTATAATACAACAAAAAGTTACAGAAAATCTATAAGCTCAATCCCCTTTGCTCTGCCCCATCACCTTCACTCCACCTCATCCCTTTCGTGCCGCCCCATTCTGTGCATTCAGCTGGGCTGCTACCGGTATATTGATTACATGGATCTTTTAATTGCTTCTATTTTAATAGAGGCTGTTTTATCCAATTTATATAGCCTGATTTATGTAATGTTATTATTGTTTTCATTTTGAGGTATTTTATTTTACATATTACTGTATGTATTTTATGTATGGCATCTTTGTGTGCTATTTTGTAAGCCACTCCGAGTACCTATGGGAGATGATGGCAGAGTATAAATAAAGTTGTTTATTATTATTATTATTTTACTGACACAAAAACACAGTATGACACAGCAAATGAGATATATATGCTGGATTTTGTATCACAAAATCACAAATTGAACACTTCCCAAGTGTTTAGGACTGTGTGATATATTTTTCGGAATGATGTACACAGATCCAAGTTGTTGTTGTTATTATCGTCGTCATCATTCCCTTCGCCCTGCCAACATTCCCTTCTCACTGCCCCTGCCGCACATGCCATTATGGAAAGGAGGGAGGGATGGAAAAAGCGAGAGAGAGAAAAGGAAGAGGGAAGAAAGGAAGAAACTCATCCCACAGATGACAAAATTTATTGAATTGAATGGTGACTATGTAGAGAAATAATGTAATGAGGTAATGAGGGAGAAAGTCAGGAAGGGAGGGAGATGGGAGAGAGAAAGGAAGACTTTAGTCAAGCCACACTCTCTCAAACTCAGATTAAGACAAAGGCAAATCCCCTTTGAAGAAATCTTGATAGGAAAACTCTGTGATAGAGTCTGAAACGACTTGAAGGTTCACAACAACAACAATTCTAATTAACTATCTCTTCAGACAAAAGCAGGCCCATACTTCCCATTGAAATACTGGTAAGTTTATGTTGGTTACAATTGTTTTTCATTTTCAATATTGTATTATTTCATGTTTTTACACTTCAAGTAAGACGAATGTATTTACTCCATTATTTATGTATTTACTTCATTTATACCGTGCAGGGGATTCAAGGTGGCTTACAGACTCTGTCAAAAATTCAATGCCACATATAAACATAACAATAAAAACGTACCCCATCAAACTATAAAAACAATCAAAACTAATAAGCAAATAAAACACATAGAACAGTAATGCAGGTTAAAAACATGCAGTGTGCATAGGAATTCATTCATGATTTTTTCAAACTATAATCTGTCCCTCCAACAGTCTGTGGGATTGTGAACTGGGCCTCTGTTTAAAAGGTTTGGGGACCCCTGAACTACACGGTCTATGCAGCCCAATGTTAAGTAAGCTTTCTGTTCAGATGCTACATGGCAAAATGCAGCTAGCCTGCTTCTGCTAGCACATGAGAAAACTACGAGGGGAACCATAGTCCATTAGTGGCTAGTATTAGTCTGTTTTTGAGCATTGCTGATTATTCTCTGGCGGCAGAGAAGAAACCATCCATTAACAGTTTAACTCCTCCTGTTTGTCAGGCTAAGCAAAGAATAACAACATTTCTCAGCTGATGCTTTTAAGACAAGATTCCTAGATCCTCTCATCAGTTCTTTTTCCTTGCCATCTTCCAGAGCAGGTTGCATTCTCTTTGCTCCTTCTCCTCAACTCACTGCCATCATCACATGTTTCATGCATGTTGCTTTCCCTCTGTTCCCATAGGGACCAACATCAAACGAAACACGTTATTTTCATAATTCCATTTGTAATTGGCAGAGACTAAGAATACCCTACAAGCCCCTTACCCTTCCAGGCTATGCTATGGCTGTCAAATCTCTAAGCCAGGGGTGCCCATACTTTTTCAGCCTGCGAGCTACTTTTAAGAAAACCAAGTCACAACAATCTACCTGCCGCAGCCGCCGCGCACTCCCACATGCGCGGTCCCGGCGCCGCCTTCCTCCGCCCGCACGGCTTTGGAGAGCACTCGACCGTTGGCGCATGTGCGCTGGGCGGAAACGGAGGGAGAGGGGCGGACGGAGGCAGAGCACGGAGCCCTTGAGGTGCGGGCTGGGAAGGGCAGGGCGGCGACAAAGGAGGCCGAAGCGGCCTGAGGGGGAAGAAGCAAGAGTTTTGGAGTCAGCCTCGATGGGGGGAAAAGAGCCAGGCCCGGCCCAGCCCAGCCTCTGAGAGCTTGGCCTCCTGAGGGGTGTTGTGGTTGACAGCCGGCCAAGAAGGAAGAAGCCGCGCAGGCGAAGGAAGGCGGCGGGGAAGAGAGCACGCGGGCCTCCGCCCTGCCTTTAGTCCGGAAGCTGCGGTGAGAGAGGCAGGGCCTCCGAAGCCCCACGCGCTCCCCCACCGCCGCCTTTCTCTGCCCGAGCGGCTTCTTCCTTCTTGGCCGGCTGTCAATCACAACACCCTCAGAGGCCAGGCCTAGCTCTTTTCCCCCATCGAGGCTGACTCCAAAACTCCTGCTTCTTCCCCCTCGGGCCTCCTCCTCCGTCGCCGCCCTGCCCTTCCCAGCCCGCACCTCAAGGGCTCCGCGCTCTGCCTCTGTCCGCCTCTCTCCCTTGGCCAAGCTGAAGTTCTCTCACCTCCGTTCCACCCAGCGCACATGCGCCAACGCTCGAAGCGCTCTCCAAAGCCGCGCGGGCGGAGGAAGGCGGCGGCGGGAGCAGAAGATCGACCTCAAATGGTCTCGGGATCGACCAGTAGATCGCGATCTACCTAATGAGCACCCCTGCTCTAAGCTCACAATCCTGAGGATGGTCAAGTACGCAGATGAGAGCAATGGTCATAATGGTGGAATTGCATTGGACCCGGAGAACAGGATTTCTTGAAATTCTAATTTTCTGAAGGTTTGAATAGGAAAAAATAATTAAATTTCATTGAGGAAATGAACAGCTGTATCTTTCCTACCTGGGCTGTTTTCACTTGTCTTTTTGGGGCTCATTGGCACAGAGGTTTGTTCGGCAATCTCTTTCTCTTTTCCTTTGCGTCCTTTCAATGGACTCAAAGAAGGTGGATTGGTCAGAGATGGTAATGTTGCCTTAAAAAGAAGTTCTCATGTGTAAAGAAAAATATCAGCCATATTCTAAATGCAATAAACAAACCACAGTAACAAAATGCTTCAAAAACATTAGTAAATAATCAGGAATCTTGCCAACATTACAACCAGTGTATACACAAGCAATATCTCCAATTTTAGCATAACAGAAAATTCTAGTAAATTCTAGCATCCAAGTCAGGTGTTTAATTTTTTTCTTCAAAGTAACGTTCATTAAAACTTATCAGTAAAGGGTTCTCATCAGACATGCCTATGGTGGGGATGGGACTAGGGAAAAAACGTACTCTATAGATCTTAAAACTCATATTGGCTTTTGCAGTTTTCCAGACAGTCTGGATCCAAACCATTCGGGCAAAGCTTTGCAGCTGGGTATTGCAAAATATTAGTGCGCTGGCTGCAATATGTAGGTGTGTCGCATGAATGTAATGAGAAACCTCTGAGTCTATGTGAAACAAACAACACCACTGAAACGTGGAAGCTTAAAAATGCTTGATGACAAAATGTGAGTGTCTTTTATCTTAATATTCCATAAAATATTCAAAAGTTGTATTCACATCATCAACCTCATACATGTTATTAAAATGGTAAGTAATGTTATTAGTGTTATGCAGGTTTTTTTATTCTTTCAAGTATTGACGTACTTCTTAATATTTCAGTTGGTTCTACAAAACATTTATGCCACTAATGGCCTTAAAATACTGTTAGCAATATAACAAAAATACCTTTATTGTTGGGCCAGGAACAACATCATCCAGCACATGAGCACAAATATTAATGATCTTCAGCAAATGGGAGAACATCTGCTCTATTAAAACAATTATAGTTCTGTCTGCTAGAGCTGGCCATGGCTCTTCCTGCTTAGTAGCACCAACATTCGTGTCATCCTCATTAGTCCAAGGGGTTTTCAAAGATTTTGAAGCACTAGCTGAAATCACACCAAAACAAAGTTACAAACCAAGTCCAACCTTTGTAATTCTGTTTTGTTTTTTTAATAAAATATGGAGATGCAATCCTTGAATGGAAGATTTAAACCTTGTTGGTACAGCAAGCCTACACAAATACAGTAAAAAAAATTAAAAAACCTTTAAAGCTTGCTGTTTATGTTCACTAAATCAATAAAGAAGAGCTGACAAACTACAGGTGCCTTTTAAGAAGCATGCTACAAGTAGGACCAAAATATGATCTGACGTGAAGAATGTGAATGTATATTATTGTTGTTTTGAATTGTTATTTTATTATGTTTTATATTTAATATTAATATGTTTGGATTGTTGTTTACATGATATTGTAAGCTGCTTTGGGTCCTGTGAGGGGAAAAAAGTGGGATATAAATAAATAATAATAATAAATTCATAGTAACAATTATTATTATTATTTTACCTCTTGTTGACCATGGTATCCATCTGGCTGACTTGCAGGGATGGAACTTGGAGGCACTGTGACCTCTTGTAGGCATGAGTTTAGAAGAAGGTACTGGAAAATACTGGTTTGACTCATTGCCACTGATCTATGTAGTCCCTTTAGGGATCTATTTTGTCTCCCATGTTATTCAATATCAGCATGAAATTACTGGGAGAACTTTTCCGGAGGTTTAGGGTTGGGTGCAACCAGTACACAGTTGACATCCATCTCTATTTCTCCTTTCCACTTCGATGTAAGAACACTTGTGTCTCTAAATCAATGTCTGGCACTAGTAATGCATCCATTTAATAATGCCACTGCTATTAGCATTATTATTTATTTCTAACAGTCTAAACTGTTAACCTGAGGCTCAGTGAGATATTATAAGAACAAGGATAAAAACAGCATATAAAACACATGGTTAAAAACACATAAAATTACATCTTAAAACAGTCACCTTTTATCTTACCTGCAAGCAAGTTTCCAGCCAGTATCAAGGCATCTTGATGGGCTGACAGGTCTAGTGGGAGCCAAGCTGATGAAAGAAGTGAGAGAACGAGCCCTGCCATTCCAATGGTATTATTCTTCTGAGACTCTTCTGTAGAACCCAGCAGGTAAAAACTAGAAGTAAATTATGAATAGTAAATTGCCATAAGAAATGGTAGAACTGGCAACATAACACACCATAAATCTTGTTAAGATGTTACATATCCAGCAGACTTTTTCTTTAACACCTAGAGCAGGTAACCATTGCATTCAAATTTTAAAAATGCACAGAATGGGTACTCTTGCCAGGTTACTGCACTATACTAAACAATGCAGTGCCTTGAGACTAACATGTGAAGCTATCTTATGTTCAGAACAACAACACAGGTATGGGCTTCATCCTAGAACAGGGGTCAGGAACCTTTTGGACTCAGAGAGCCATGAAAGCAAAATATTTGGAAATTTATTTCAGTGAGAGCCATATAATATTATATATAATATATCTTAAGACTGAATTCAACTAAATGTGAGTATATACATACATACTATGAGAAAAGGATTCCCCCAGCAGAATGACAGGACACTTCAGACCTGGCTCTGCAAAAGGCATGCTCAGGACTCTGGAAAGGAAGAGAAGACGGAAGGAAGGGGGAAAGAAGGAAAGAAAGAAAGAAAGAAAGAGGAAATAAAGGAGGGAGGGAGAGAGGGACAAAGAAATGAAGAACAATGGAAAAGGAAGAAAAGAAAAGCAGGAGAGAGACACACAGCGGACGTTATCTTCCTACAGGAAACTCACCAGAATAAACCGGGTTCGAACGAACTAAAATCGAGTTGGATAAGAAGCTATGAAAAATCCTTTGGGTCGTCAAAATCAAGAGGTGTAGCCATAATAATTGCTAAGAAATGTAATTTTGTAATAAATAAGGTGTTGAAAGATGATGAAGGTAGATATATAATGATGTATGGGGAAATAGGGGAGGATAAATATGTATTAGTAAACGTATATGCACCAAATGTAAAACAGCAAGAATTTTATGAAAAAGTACTAGGTCAGATAGAGAATTATCACCAACAATATGTAATATTTGGAGGGGATTGTAACTGTTATATGGATTAAAAAAAAGATAAAACTACACAAATGACAAAAATTAGAAATAGTGAAACAACGTTTAAGTAGAGTGATGAATAAGTGGCATTTAAAGGATGTGTGGAGAATTGTAAAGGGAGATGAAAAAAATATACATCCTACTCGGCTGTACATAAAGTTTATACGAGAATAGATTATATTTTTTTTTTCTAAAACAAGTTAAGTAAATTGTTAAATGCTGATATTGGAAGCATCAAGATTTCAGATCATGCTCTGGTGTCAATTGAGATTGCTTTGAAATGTGATTATGATAAAATGAGGAGGTGGAGACTGAATACAATAATTTTGAACCATAGAGAGATTGTGGATAGAGTGAAGTCCGAATGGCAAGAAACTTGGGACTTTAATGGAAGGGAGTATCAAAAGGAGTATTATGGGACACAATGAAAGCGGTGGCGAGAGGGTTATGTATAAAAGAGACAATTAATCTCAAAAAAGGCAATAAGCAAGGAAATAGAATTTAGAAAAAGTAATAGCTGAGTTGGAAAAAAAGTATATAATAAAGAGAGAGACACTAATTTATGCAAGGCTGAGAGCTATTAAAGAGGAATTGGAAAATATGGAAATAGATGAAGTACAAGAAAATTTAATATATTTAAGGAGAGAATTTTTTTGAATTTAGTAATAAGAACTCAAAGATGCTAGCCAAATCCACACAAAAAAGAAAATGGAAGGTATAATAAGCACGATAAAAGATAAACGGGTAAAACATGTAGATCTATGAAAGAAAAATTGAAAGTTTTTGAAGAGTTTTACAAGGAATTATACCAAACAAAAGCCAGCTCCATAGAAAAAAATTAGGAAATATGTGGAGGAAAATTGGGAGAGTAGGTTGGAGGAGAATGACAAAGAAATGTTGGAACAACCTATTAAGAGGATGGAAATAGAGGGAAGTTATTAAGAATTTAAAAGTTGGGAAGGCTCCAGGTCTGGACGGTTTAGGAACAGAATATTATAAAAGCTTCAGAGATGTATTGATTCCAAAACTATTAGAACTGTACAATGGAATAATGAAAGGAGAAAATATCCCAGAATCATGGAAGAAGTCATTAATAATATTAATACCAAAACCCGATAGAGATTTAACAGACCCAGGGTCATATAGGCCCATATCACTAGTTAACCAAGATGCGAAGATTCTATCTGCTATAATAGCCAATAGAATGAACAAATGTATGTATAAGTATATAAAAAAGACCAATGTGGGTTTGTAAAAGGAAGACAAATGTCAAACTTGATAGGGAAAGTACTAAATAAAATGTGTGTGGTTCAAGAGAGGAATTTAAAAGTAGGGATATTATCATTAGATATATTTAAAGCTTTTGATTGTGTGGAATGGCGGGCTTTAAGCGAGATTATGAACAAATTTGGAATGGGAAGTAGAATAAAAGGTTTACTAGAACAATATTACTCAAGAAATTCAGCAGTCGTAAATATAAATGATGGGGTGACAAAAGAAATAAAAGTGACAAGGGAACAAGACAAGGATGCCCTCTATCACCAATTCTGTTTGCGATGGTGATAGAACTATTTGCAAATGCCATTAGGAATGATAAAAACTTAGAAGGGGTAGGAATAAAGGAAAAGCAGAAGGTGAGCTTATTTGCAGATGATACATTGTTATTTATTGAAAATATAGTAGGTAAAATGGATAACGTAAAGGAACATCTAGAGAAATTTGGGGAATCAACGGGTCTACAAGTTAATTGGAATAAGTCAGAAATGATGCTATTTAATTATACAAAGAAAGAAGAAAAGATTTTACAGAATAAAGAAAAATGGGAATTAGAATTAAGAATAAATTAAAATACCTTGGAGTAATAATAACAAAAGATTTAAAAGAAATGGAAGAGGTAAATGTAGTAGCATTGAGAAAAGATGTTAAAAAAATTAACAGAGTACGACAGTATACATCTATCTTGGTTTGGAAAAATAGCATTAGTAAAAATGAAAATACTCCCACAGATAAACTTCATATTTAGAATGCTGCCACTTCAAATTACAGAAGAAGAACTAAACAGATGGCAACAAATGATAAATAAATATTGCAATGGTAGTAAAAGAAATAGACTAAACAAACAGTTATGGTATAAATCGCAAAAAGAAAGCGGTTTAGCACTCCCTAACATTAAAAAATATTATGAAGCGGCTTCCGGTCGGGCAAAGATGGCGGCTGGTCAGACGTCCTGAGAGCTCCTCAGGCCGTCAACCACTTTCACCGGCCAGAGGGAGATCTGAACCCTCGCCCCCCGCTGTACTAGACAGCCGGGAGGTAGCGAAACCGGGGGACTCCATCGCTGGCCCCAGAAGTACCTCTCCCCTCAAGGGGGGGGGACTGCGAGGGCCCGGTGGGGATCCCGGACCGGCGAGCAGGCCCAGAAGTGGGCAGCGGGCACAAGCCTGCGCTTACAGCCAGCCCAGCCCATAGCAACGGCGAGGAGGGGACAACAAGCGGACCCTTCAACCCAAGGGAAAAGACAATACAGGCAAGGAGGAAGGGGAAACATAGATCGAGAGGCGAGGGCTCCGGAAAAGGCGGGCCACGCAGATCAAGGAGGCCAGGCGCGGGGGGGGGGGGGTAAACCGGGGGCCGAAGCACAGGCGAACGGAAGGAAAAGGGGACAGGCACCTCAACGGGGGGCATCCAGGGAGGCTACCCCCAGCCCGGGAAGAAGACGGAGGAGCGGCTGGTGTCCCAAGATGGCGGCGTGAAGAGAGGGACGGAAAGGACAACTTACGAAGAAAGGCGGCCATCTTGGAGCGGGCCCTCCTTCACCCCAGAAGGAAAAAGGGCGCGAACACAATCAGGAAAGGGAGGCAGAGCGGCGTTGGAGCCGGGTGGCAAGCCGCGCACCCACCGGAAGTGCGCGGGGGAAGAAGAGGAGAGCCGGACAAGCGGACCGGAAGAGGCCCCCGACGCCGCACTGCCAGGGCAACGGAGCCCAGGAAGGGTCAGCAGGGGAGTCGGAAGAGGCGGCGACGGAGAGAGCGGATCGGGGGAAGAGGAAGAACGAGGAGAGGAAAGAGCGAGCAGCCCCACGGACAGGGGAGGGAGCAAGAGCATCAGCAGGGGCGAAAGGTGACTCGCCGCCCCTCCTCTCTCTCGCCCCCCCCTTTTTGAGGGGGGAAGAGGCCTCCCCCCCCCACCCAAAAGCGGCAAGCGCACAGAGGTTCAAGGACCCACAGGCAGGCTGGGGCAGCCGCTTGGGGGGAGAAAGGGGAGCCCCTTCGTCGCTCCCTCCGCTAACAGGCAAGGCGACAGGGAGAAACTCCTGAGTCCTGGAGGAAAAGAGAGGGACAAGACAGAGATAAGATCAGAGCAGAAGGTGGAGGGGAGGGGAAAGGAACACACACACCCCCTCTCCAGTACTAAGGGAAGACAAAAGCTCTTGGAGTGCGCAGGCCGTTCGTCACCAGAAAGCCACAGGGCAGAGGGAGACACATCGGCCCAAAGGGGGCCAACAACACATCCAAAGATCACAAGGGGAGCGGTTCAAGCCCTCCCTCGGCACATCGCCTTGTGTAGCCTTGGGGCAGGCAAAAGTACAAGCACGCACAGCCAACAGGGCCAGACAAGTGGGGAAGCCACGGGAAGAGACTCCCAAGACCAGGCGACCTGGCTGGGGGAAGCGGCAAGGGGACAATGACGACCCCAAAGATCTTCAAAGACGCCAAGGGGGTCCAGAAGCGGCTGGCAAATAGCGAGGAAACTACAATGAAAGACATATTGAAAGAGCTCCAGAGGCTCTCCGAGAAACAGGACGCAACGCAAAGAAAGGTAGACGAAGCGGCGGCAAGGCACGATGCTCAACTGCAGGAACTCAGGACAGATTTGAAAAAAAGAACTATCAACTGTGCGAGACGAAATCCTTTCAATCAAACTAGAGGGGGATAAGATTAAAACCTCGCAGGGGAAGCTACAAAAAGGGTGGAGTCCCTGGAGGCGAGGAACGCAAGGTTAGAACTACTCCAGGAGCGGATGGAGCAGGACACCCTGGAGACAAAGTTGCGCTTCAGAAACCTGAAGGAAGACTCGCAGGAGGATGTTCAGAGAATTATCAGCAAACTCTCGTCCACCATTATAGGCAAGGAGGAGGAGGAGATCCATCGGGACATAGACAAGGCGTACAGGGTTCCATCAGCGTACGCGAGACGGAATAATGTGCCGCGAGACGTGGTAGTCCAATTCTCCAGATGAAAAATCAGAGATGAGGTACTGGCGAAGCAAAGGAGCGCCAACAACATACAAAGGCCAAAAGGTCATCATCCTAAGGGAATTCACGGCAACCTCAATCAGCAAGAGGAAGAACTACCTCTTCCTCACAGAGGAATTGAAGACCAGGAAAATCAGGTTCAGGTGGGAAAAGTCGGAAGGGATTATGGTCACATACAGGGAAAAAAGGTTCTGGTTGACCACGGTGGCCAAAGCGCAGGAGTTTCACGCAAGTCTCTTGAAAGAGTCGGGCCTGCACAACGCGCCCCAATCTGGACAGAAGGAACCAACCAAAAGGCGACGATTCTACTCCCCGAACGAGGAGGCACCCCGACCCAACGGGAGAGGCCGGGAGCAGGAGTCGGGCACGACGACACGGATTGCGGATAACAAAGACGACGACACGGGACACACAGTGGAAATGCACCATGTATGATCCCTTAATACAGATGCAGTGCTTCTCCAATAACATCAATGGGCTGAACTCGCCGGTGAAAAGGAGAAAAACATTCAATCTACTGAGGAAGAGCAAATGGGACATTGTAGCTTTACAAGAAATACACATTAAGAAGGCCCACGAGCATCACCTGGTATCCAAAGGCATAGGTAACATGTTTTGCTCACTAGCGAGTGAAAAAAAGAGAGGGGTCGCCATATACATCAGCGACAAGGTACCAGCCAAACTGGCGTTCACAGACTCAGAGGGGAGAATAGTGGGGGTGATGCTGGAGGTGGGGCTGTCTCGCCTCCTGCTTTGTAACATCTATGCGCCTAACGGCCCCAAGTCCAATTAAAAAGGAGGACATTGAAAAATACTTGGAGAGTGCATCACTGGGCAAGGTACCAACGCAATTCAGAGAGTCCTTGAATGCAGAAATCTCAGATCGCGAGGTATCGAAAGCAATTAGAAAGTTGGATACAAGCAAAGCCCCGGGGCCGGACGGATTAACGGCCAGATTCTACAAAACGATGCAAGGCGAAATTACCCCCTTCCTGAGAAAGATCTACAACAGGGTACTATCTGAGGGGGTAACTCCGGACTCCTGGAGAGAAGCAAACATAATTGTAATCAAAAGAGGGGAACGGATGGCACGAATGTGGCCAATTATAGGCCCATATCGCTTCTGAACATCGATTATAAGATCTTGGCGAACATCCTAGCTGAAAGGCTAAAACTCTGGCTCAACATCTGGATAGCGCCCGATCAAAATGGTTTTCTTCCTGGCCGGCAAGCTAAGGATAACACCAGAGTGGTAGTGGACCTGATCCACTACTACGAAATGCACCCGCAAAAAGAAATCGCCTTTCTCGCCCTTGACGCGAGAAGGCTTTTGACAACAAAATTGGGACTTCTTCAGCTTGATCATGGCAAAAATGGAGGTAGGCCCTTTTTTCCAGAACGCCATCTGAGCAATATACAGAGATCAAGCTGCCAGAGTCTGGGTCAATGGTCGGCCAACGGGGAAGTTTGCTATACAAAAGGGGACGAGACAGGGTTGCCCTCTTTCCCCGCTGATATTCATCATGGCTATAGAGGTGCTGCTCAGAACCATCAGGTCAAACGAGCACCTTAAGGGCCCTTCAATCGGAGGCCATACATTCAAAGTCAAGGCTTTTGCAGATGACATAATCTGCTTCATCGAGAAAGCCGGCGACCACGATCAAGCTTGCTAGCGGAAATAGAGAGATTTGGCTCACTAGCGGGGCTAAGAATCAACAAGGACAAAACAAAGGTCCTGACAAAGAACATATCCAGGAACCGACAGGAACAGTTGGAGAGGGTCTCAGGTGTGCAAACCACTCAAGCCATTAAATACCTGGGCGTCCACATAACGGCGCAAAACAATCAACTGCAGAAAAACAACTACGAGGCAGTGTGGAAAAGAATTCAGAAAGACCTCGTCAGTTGGAAAAGTGCCAACCTTTCGCTCATGGGCAGAATAGCGGTGATCAGAATGAATGTTCTGCCCAGGCTATTGTACCTCTTCCAAACTCTGCCCATTATCAAGTCCGCTGCCATCTTCGACACCTGGAAGAAAGACATTCTCAGGTTCCTATGGAACGAAAAAAGAGCGAGTATCAAATTCAAGGTGCTCACAGACAGAAGGACTCGGGGGGCTGGATCTACCGGACTTAAAGCTTTATTATGAGGCCTGCGGTCTGGTCCACATGAGGGACTGGATAAGTCTGAAGAATAAAAAGCTACTGGCATTGGAAGGCTTTGACCTTCTTACGGGCTGGCACGGGCACTTGTGGTATCGTACGTCAAGGCCAGGCGAGAGCTTCAAGAAACACCCGATAAGAGCGGCCCTGATGAAAATATGGGAGTCCTACAAGGGGAGGTTCTATCACAAAACCCCCTTATGGGTGTCACCCATAGAGGCTCATCAACGAAATCAGCTGGGCTGGAATGTTTGGCCGACGTATGAGGCCATGACAATCAAGGTGGGGACGAAGAGATGTCTCAAATCAGGGACGCTGTTACAGCACCAGTGCAAATCCCTTACTTGGCTTCACCACCTACAGGTCAAAGCGTACTTCAAGGGGGACGAGCAGTTAGGCTTCGAGGAAGGAGAGCGCTTCTGGAACACCTTTCTAAACAAAGAGAAGAAACTTATTTCCAGGGCCTATGTGCGACTCCTGGAATGGTCAACAGAGACTGAGCAGGTAAAAGCCTGCATGATAAAATGGGCGCAAAACATCGGTCGCACTATCAGCATGAGAGAGTGGGAGAGGGTCTGGCGGAAGAAAACCAAAGTCACCTATGCCATCGATCTGAAGGAAAATTGGTATAAAATGTTCTTCAGATGGTACATGACCCCCCATAAATTGGGCCTGATGTACAAATCTGCTCAGACAGCATGCTGGAAATGTGGGTCACAGATAGGCACATTCTACCACATGTGGTGGTCCTGCCAGGACGCCTCCAGATTTTGGAAAACAGTCTTCATCCAAATACAAAAAGTCCTGCATGCTACGCTGGAGATGTCGCCGGAGGCCTGTCTCTTGGGAATGGTAGATGAAAGAGATCTCATGGACGAGAATGCCGAACGGCTGTTCTTGTTTCTCGTCACGGCAGCGAGGATGGTGTATGCGAAAAAGTGGAAGTCTAAAGACACGCCTCGTCTAGCAGAATGGGTGGACAAAGTCCAGGACATTATGAGCATGGACAGACTCTCATATTATATGAGTGAGCTGGAGGGGACGGGACTGCGCAGAACCGACTGGTCGCCCTTCGTGACATACCTAAAGACTTGGGATCCGGGACATCACAACCAAACCCCCTGACACAACCTCAAGACACTCAAGGACATACCAAGAGACAACTCGCTTCTCTCCTTATTTTTCCCGTCATCACGGGATCACCCACACACCCTCTCTCCTCCCCCCCCCCCTCACAACTGAACAAATGGGACAATACTAAGACGCCGGAAGCCATCGGATCTCCCCTGGCCCCCAGCACCCAATTCCTCAACAGCCCCCCTCTTCTCTACCCATCCCCACCCGGAGCACCCCTACCCCCACATCCCTGCCCCTGCGTTTCCTCTCTCCTTCCTACTGTTCTATACACAAATTTGTTCCACCCCTTTTAATGTTACTGAAAATCCCTCAATAAATATATTTCAAAAAAAAATATTATGAAGCGAGTAGATTGAGACTGGTTATAGAAGGAATGATTAAAAAAGATGGGGTAGAATGGCTAAGAAATTACTCAGGAAAAGTGGAAGAAGAAATATGGAATATATTTTTTTAACAATTCACGAGGAAAGAAATTAGGGAAATTAGAAATCCAATGTTGAGTAATATATTAGAAGTATGGAATAAATACAGGAGAATGTTAATAACGGATGGATCAGTAATAACCCTAATTGTAATGGAAAAGATATTTCCAAAGAATTTAAAACAAATAATGGATAAAAAGTTAAGGAAATTTTTTTAGTTAAAATGGGGGATTGGATAAAAGTAGGAACGAAGAAGGAAATGATTATGGAAGAATTTAGAGAAATAAAATTGACATGGTTCCATTGTATACAATTAGAACAATGGTTTAAAAATTGGCTAAAAACAATAAAAAAGGAAGTAAGGTCAACCAATTTGAACAAATAATACAAAATGGGAGGGATGTAGAAGAGCACGAAAACTTGAAAGGAATAACTAGTAAAATATATAAGATAATAATTGTAATAAAGGAATGAAAAACAAAAAATAACACCCTTAAGGAGGTATGGGAAGAAGACTTAGAGATAAAAATAAAGGAAACAGAGTGGCAACAATTGTGGAGACAAAGACATCTTAAAAATTTATCAATAAGGATTAAAGAAAATTATTATAAATTAATATGGAAATGGTACCTTACACCAGTAAGAATGGCAAATATAAATAAAAACTACTCGAAAAACTGTTGGAGAGGATGCCAAGAAACAGGAACATACATACATATGTGGTGGCAATGTAAATATGTAAGCAAATTTTGGGCGAAAGTATTTAAAGAAATAGAAGATATAATGAATATTAAAATAGAAAGAAGTCCTAGTATAGCTTTATTATCATTATATAATAGTATACAATTGGAAAAGGATAAAGATGCGATAACAAACCTATTAACAATAGCAAGACTGCTTATAGCAAGGAATGGGAAATAAGAAATAAATATACAAATAGAGGAATGGTACAAGGAAGTATGGAAACTGGCAATAAATGACAAGTTAACATGTATATTAAAAGTAAAAAGAGGTATATGGAAACAAAGTGATTTTTATGAGGTATGGAGAAAAATTATTGAAAAAGGATTAGAAAAGGAAGAAGGAAGGTTACCTCCACAAGAAGAAATGAAATTTTGGACGAATGATATGTAAAAGCAATGGCTTGGGGAGGGGGGGGGAGCACAGCGGTGAGGATACAAAAATGTATAAAAAAACATAATGGCAGATGCTAAAGATTGAAGTATTGTACCTAGAAATGAATAACATGAATCTGCTGTAAATAGACATTGTATAATATTGTGTTAATAATGATAAAACAATAAAAATGTTTTTTTTAAAAGAGACAAGGAGGGGGAAAGAAAGAAGGAAATGGGAAGGGAAGAAAGGAAAGGAAAGGGTAGGGAAAAGAAAGGAAAGGGAGTGAGGAAAAAAGTAAAATAATGAAGGGAAAAGAAGAAAAGAAAGAAGGGGAGAGAGCAGGAAGTAAAAAGAAAGGAAGGAGAAGGAAAGGAAGACTTGGGGGAAAAGAATAGAAGAGGAAGGAAGGAAGGAAGGAAGGAAGAGGGAGGGAGAATGGAGGAAAGAAGGAAGGGGAGAGAGGGAAGGGGAGGAAGGCGCGGAAGCAGCAGTCGCGGCACATTTGCGTCACTCCTCCCCACTGCATGCTGGGAAACCGAGGCCCGGGCTGCTCTGAAGAGCCAGATGCAATCATAAAAAGAGCCACACCTGGCTCCCGAGCCATAGGTTCCCTACCCCTGTCCTAGGAGAATCCTTTCACACTAAACACAATCTATTGAAAAGCATTAAAGAATTATGTCATGCTCTATGCTTTCATATAAGCAGATTAAAATGATGATAAAATGGTTCTTCCTACAAGACTAGTATGTATTACGCATTTCTCTCCTGAGTCTGTTACACTCTCCAAATGCCAAATGAATTACCTTTGGCTTTAGTTCACTCCCCAATTACAGAGAATGAGAATTTTCTTGATACAAATTCTTATTCTCGATGCCCTGCTTGTAAAACATTAGCTAGAATCTTGTATACGGGAGGAAGGAACATACCCGCAGTGCCATCCTACATTCCAGGTACAAACTGGAAATGACGTGGACAGAAGGCATAAAGCTTCAGAGCAACCAAACTGAAAACCCAAAAGAGAAAACACATTACTATTAAGAATATGAGGAACCTGGAAATGAGACAACATTCTGAACTTTTAACTTTCATTGTAGACTCTGATATACATATGACATATACGAGGGATGGAAATGTATTACTTAAAATTCAATTGATAAATTACTTAAATCATTGACACGTTTGAAAAACTCACTGTTAGAGATCGTGTTGATGATGTTGTCAAGGCATGGGAAACTGCTGAAATAACTCTAGAAAGATTATTTTCCACTGTCACATCTGTTGGACTTTGCAGTATGTTATATCCTCTGTAAGTTCTAGAACAAATGCAAACATCCATACATGAACTTTCATAGGAACAAAAATCAATATTTTCTAAGATTCAGAAGGTGGAAAGGCACATGTAGTTTGTGATGCAGTATCTTCACCTTTACATGTATTATCTGGAATTTTACAGTTCCTAATTTGAGCTCTGCATATATTCAGACACTATAGAATGTTATCTTGTTCTAGAAAAGGAGGACAATTGTGTACCCCATGGGATCTATGCAGTCATTGGAGGAAGACTCGCATGTGGCTTTTGTCCTCCTTAGAGAACTCCAAAGACCAATTCAAATATCTGTATTTTTAAAATGGCTCAAAACTATTTGCAGCCAAAATTTTTTGAAAAATGTGGGTGCAATTTTGCCCTTGAATTCTGTTTTATGAATACAGTCCTAGATAAGTAGGGAGAAATATTCGGGGAAGGTCAAAGAAACAGGTGGGCTTCAGTAGCTCATAGATGAGAGCAGCACGATCTACTCTTCTTTATGTGTCATTGCAACAGTAATTAAAGTAACATCATTTTCAATGGTGATACAATGGGGGTGAGGAATTTATTCAGTCTCTTTTTCATATCAGGTTTTTCAAAAATGGAAATGGGAGCACATATCTAATTCTGTGACACAGGAACTATCAATGACTGTTCATTTATTTTTGTCATCACCTCACCTCTCTTTATGTTATAGACAGAATCTTTAAAATACTATATAAACTATTATCAAGCCTCAGATTGCAACTCAAAACATCCTTAATTTTTGAAAGGCAATCGAGAACATGAAAAAAAAATCTCTACACAATAAAAATATTAAAAGGCAAATATTAAAAAGCAAATTCCACTGCCCAGCAGGGAACGCCCAAGAGCCTTGATACAACATGCCTTTCAACATGCCTTTCAACCAGGCCCTACTGCTGGGGTCAGGAACCTTTTGAGCCATAAAAGCAAAATATTTGGAAATTAATTTTAATGAGAGACATATACTGTAATATATATTTTAAGACTGAATTCAACTAATTGAGAAAAGGATTCCCCCCGGAAGAATGACGGGACACTTCAGACCTGGCTCTGCAAAAGGGATGCTCAGGACTCTGTGACGGAAGAGAAGACGGAAGGAAGGGGGAAAGAAAGAAAGACAGAGAAAATAAAAAAGGGAGAGGAAGAAAGAAAAGAAGAACAAACTAAGGAAAAGGAAGAAAAGAAAAGCAAGAGACAAGGAGGGGAAAAGAAGGAAATGGGAAGTAAGAAATGAAAGGGTGGGGGAAAGAAAGGAAAGGGAGTGAGGAAAAAGTAAAATAATAAAGGGAAAAGAAGAAAATAAAGAAGGGGAGAGAGAGGGAAATGAAAAGAAAGGAAGAACAAAAGGAAGATTTGGGGAAAAAGAATAGAAGAAGTAGGAAGGAATGAAGGAAGAAAGGAGGGAGGGAAAATGGAGGAAAGAAGGGGAGAGAGGGAGGGAAAAGGAAGGAGAGAAGGAGAAGGAAAGGGTGAAGGGGAGAAAGAAAGGAAGGAAGGAAGAGGAAGAAAGGAAGAGGGAGAATGGAGGAAAGAAGGAAGGGGAGAGAGGGAAAGAAAAGGAAGGAGAGAAGGAGAAGGAAAGGGTGAAGGGGAGAAAGGAAGGAAGGAAGAGGAAGAAAGGAAGAGGGAGAATGGAGGAAAGAAGGAAGGGGAGAGAGGGAGGGAAAAGAAAGGAGAGAAGGAGAAGGAAAGGGTGAAGGGGGAGAAAGGAAGGAAGAGGGAGAGCCAGATGCAATCATGAAAAGAGCCACATCTGGCTCCCGAGCCGTAGGTTCCCTGCCCTACTGGATCTGCACAAGTTGACAAGAGAGAAGGGAGACCTTCATCTGTGAGATTTCCTGTAGTCTGGAACCCTTGACATATTCATAAATCATGTGATAGTCATGTAAAATGTTGGGCACAAAACCTGCCCTCGACTTATATATGTCTTCTTATCCAAGAGTAGAGACAGTCTCTGAGTTACAAATTACTCATAGTTACAAATGGTGTGAGACAATAGGAAGAGGGAGAAAGCTACCCCTAGGACGGTAAATACATTCCTGAATCAGTTATCAGTGGGGAAAAGGTGTCTCCACTGAAGCATTCTCACCAATCCTGGATTTCACAATAAGACACATCTTTCAAAATCCAATCACAGGAACAGAATGTGAGGTGAAATCTTCTGCACAAGGACACAGACAGAAAAATAAACACCACAGGGGTGTTAACCCTTCCCTTTGCTACCCAAAGCTTGGCTGGAGTTAAACTTTAAAAAAGTATATCTTCCGATTTACATACAAATGCAGCTTAAGAACAAACCTACAGAAAGTATCTTGTTTGTAACTTAGGGACTGCCTGCTTACATGGTAATAGAGGTGAAATAATTTCTACAATAAACTTAGAAGAGGTGAAAGCTACTGTGTACAAAATGAAATGAAGTACACACTAAGACACAGAAATTGTTTTGCCCCCAAAATGGCTGAATCAAAGAATCAAAAAATAATAATTTTACCTGGTTATAGTGCTTACTGCAAACTGAGAAGCAGGTTGGGTTTCATGCATTAGTAGCTTTAGGTAGACACTACTTTGGTCCCTTGCTACTGCCACTATGGGATCAGCTTGTCCTTGGTCACAATTATAAAACAACTTTGGAACAAGCCTGTAATAAAAAGAAAGGCAGGTTATCATGTAGCTTTCAAAAATAAAATAGTGCAATTTAGATCATATGTAGTTTCCCCAGTCTTCAAAATCAAAATGTATTTGGATTTAACACAACAGGTAACCACTACATTTTGGCCTGAAAAGGCTTATCAACATAGTGAACCTTTAATATTTTAGATTTTGCTTTATATTATAATACTGTAATCCAAATTTAAACCTTTATCGTTAAGTGGAAGCCATACATATACCAATTATTGAGATAAGAGAGACCAATAGCATAGCTCCATGAAAGATCCATTCAAATTCTTTCTCCAAATTCTAACATACTCCGTCAACATGACATCTGTAGTCATCCTGAATTGTGAGGCACAAAGGAGCTTCTTCCCGATGACAGCTTTGGTCATTTATTCCTTTGAGTTTTAGTTTCTCTTGAGATGTATAAATTATTGATTTCAGTGCATTGTTACAACAATTTCTGAGAACAAACACTAAAGAAAACTATTTTCATTTTTAAACTTTCAGGGGGAATCTGAATATAGGTTCTCAACTTCTTTTTTCACTTTCACACTGATTTCAGCAGAGGGCAACCTGCAAATCTCTTTCTAAAGCACTCCCTGAGCAAAGCAGATAGAGAAGGGGGGAGAGAGAGACAGACAGAGAGAGAACTGAACAGCAACTTTCAAAAGAAAGCTTATTCTGTTCACCATTCAGTTGAAGTGTGACGCCCAGCCAGGGGTTTGTGATTTTTATATTTTGTAAGATGGGTCCCAAAACATATTTCAGATACTGTTCTCTGTTAAAAGAAAACAGGCAAATGAATAGATGAGTCAAACTACTCGAGCACTCCTTCAACAAACTGAGTTTTAAGAATAAATGAATTTCCTTCTTAGGAGTTTCTTGAGTAGAGAATACTCTTCCTGTTTAACATCACCACTAGCTTCCCAAGCAGTATTATTAAGTATTATTAAATTCGTTCATTATAATTCTTGAATTTAACCAATACCTTACTAAAGTGGCAGCAGCAACATGCCTCACTCTGGGGTCTTCATCTCCAAGCAGAGAAATTACTACATTATTGAGCACACGGTCCTGAAGTTTTAACAGCTATGGGAATAAGATAACAGAGTGATCAATAAATTTAATTTATTTTTGAACTGTTTTACAAGAATTATAATGTTACAATCAGGGCCTCCAAGCTGATAAAAGTAAGACTGAAGAACCACCAAGAAAAAAAGACTTCACTCCATTTTAAACAACTTCCACATGTAAGCTTTAACACAAAACACACATTGCGTGTGCATGGGCAATACACCTCCCACCGCCAAGCCGAGGAAAAACTCACACACAAGGTTTTTTGGGATAAACACTGGCCACAACTCATTTATTGATAACAGGAACAAGGGTTGGCAGCCATGCATGGGTAAACACTAGCAAACGTTCAAATTATAATATGGTTACACCCCTCTAAGAGTACTAGCTTAAGGAATCAGGGAAACAACTCAATGTGAAATAATATAGTATATTGTAAAGTCCCACAAGAGACCAGAAGTAAATACACAAATCAATAAACACAGTGTGATAAATTCTCACATTAAAGACTCTCTGTGTAAATCAACAATCGTGCCACATAGCATACATATATACTTTCCAGAAATAATAAAGAAAAGTTATATAGGATTACCAACATCCATTAGTTCATATGTAGGAGCACAGGGAATCTCTCCCAGGTATTTGTAATCCGCAGAGCGTGTGGAAGCTCTGAAACAATAGGTTCCGCTTGGCAATGCAGGAAAAGAAAACACCCCGAGTAAAAGCCTGGATTCGGGGGGTTGTGCTCGGAACTCCCAAGAGTGAGGGGAACACAAACCCCAATGTAAATATAATCCACTAAAAATATCAGAAAACGGAAAGCAATTGTAATCCAGGGAGCCTGGTGGCTGGTGGCTCCCTGATTACAATTGCTTTCCGTTTTCTGATATTTTTAGTGGATTATATTTACATCGGGGTTTGTGTTCCCCGGGCCCCCTGAGACCACCAGATGTCCCCCCCCCACCGCTAGGGGGAAGGATACCAAGCCAGATGCAGGGCCCACGCCCCACGCCAACTAGGAGTTGTGACGAAAAATACAAAAACAATCAACAATAACGAGATAACCAGGACATGCTAACAAAATGATCTAACCATAACCAAGGGTGGGTGGGATGAATCAGCTGATTTAGGCACAATGCCTGACCCTTGGGGCAGCTATAAATATGCTGCCCGAGAGGAGGGAGAGGCCAGTGCCAGCCTCTCCAGTGGCGAGGCGTGGCCAGCTGGCCATTGGCCATCCGGCCATATGGTTGGAACCTTTCCCGCCATCCCAGAGGCTTCTGGGAAGAAGAAGCCTCTCCTGAGGCATGAAATGGCAGCGGAGAATGCCCTGCACTGTAAGTCGGGCCATACCTTTTAGATATTGTAATAATATAAAAATCCTATTTACTGACATTCCTCTGCTACAAATGAGAATTAAATACTTTCTGTATAAAAGGAAGCACTGAATAAAAAATTACTCACTCCAGTATAATGATGAGTACCTCTGTGTAAGTTGTTGGCCCTTCTTTCCAAAAAACTGATTAGCCTAAAGAGAGAGAAGAACAAAAACCATTCTGCTGTCACAAGAAATATAATGTGTAGATTTGATAAATGATTAAATATGATATATGGTTTGAATAGAATTGTATCAAAGATGAATGAATGAGGCCTAATAATTTTGGAGACACTATTCTGAAGATTGAGGCCTGGAAAACAACTACACTCAGGAATTGTAATTAAAACCTGCTAATGAGAACTGAAATGGTTGACCTACCTCGTAAACTGTGATAAGAACTGTGACAGTGATAAGAGAAATGTTTACATCTGTCAACATTTACTGACCAGATACCGGATTAACTCTAAAGGAAATGATCTCTGTTTACATTAGTCAAGTTAAACGCAGAGCACAATAGTTCATTACCTGAAGACAAACACCTATGTCAGGAGGTGAAGACTCGAGATAATTTCAAGAGGACAATATTTACTACATCAGCAAAATATTCCTATAAAAGACTCAATCTAATAATTCTTATTTGTGGGAGACCACAGGAGTCTGGTCAACCCGCCATGCTTTATGGAAAGAGATGGTACGCCTCAAGGGAAGAGGAAGGAGTGTGATTTTGGAGTCTTGGATTTTGTGCAGGGAAGTCAGTTTCTGCTGCAGGGAAAACACAGATCTGGTCCTTGGCATTGTGTTTAGGGGAAGGGTGCATTTTAGAAGTTTTGGAACTGTGCGTTGGCAGGCTGCAAGGAAAGCAAGGTCTGGCCTAGGAGATGTTCTTCACAGATGAAGAATGGTGCAATTGTGGTGTATGCATGGTGGATGCATGTTTATATGTAGTGTGAATGCGGAGTGAAAATGTAATTCTCCTTTGTTTGTTAGGCAATGTAACTGAGTTGTTTGTGAATCCAACATTGGATTCAGATCTGTATGGTCTGTATGTCCAATGTTGTTCCTTGTGTAACTGTTGTTCTGTAAAAATTCTGATACCGTTTCTCTTGCTGGAAAATTGCAATAAAAAGAACCTAAGTTATTCATAGCACTGACTGCGATTATTTGTTAGAATCCATCAGTCAAGTCAAACTTGAGTAAAACATTATATTGGTAGGGCATTTATAACATTTAAAGGAAAACTACATATTTAATGACAAGAACAATTTTTTCAAATAAGAATGCTTACCGAAAATCAATATCAGCAAGAGTTTCTAATAGCTCAGTTCTAACCAGCCAATAAGAACTATTCCTCAATGTAAGGAGATCAACCATTAACTTTATACCCAAGGCACTATAGCTGCTACTGCACAAAGCCATGATGCAATGCTAAAAAGTAAAGAGAAACTTGATTTTAAACAATATACAGTAATTTATAGATAGTAGTGCTTGTTAATCTAGCATTTCTTTAATATTTTACTTAAAGTCAACCTGAAGGCATGTAACAACAGCAGCACTATTTCAACATGAGGCTATTTGCATCACTCGTCCTATTCCAGTACACTAAATAATAAAAATAATAAAATTTTATATCCCGCTCTATCTCCTCAAGGGGACTCGGTGTGGTTAAAGAGAATGAAGCTGATACATCTGTATCACTGTCGTGTTTTTATTTCATTACACATTTTTCTTAATTTTTTATTAACTTTCCGCATTATCTGCAATATCACAATACACTAACAAATCACAATAAAAAAATTTGTGTTAGCCCATCCATTCTCTTATAGAATGAAACACTGCAAAGGCATCCACATATATTAACAATGCAGAAATTTAATTTCCACTGATTTTAAATGATCAATGAGTACATGTTTTGAGACTACATGATTGAGTTGTATTTCCATATTACACTTATTTTATGTACTAATTTTCTCCCTGTAAGCCAATTACTTGCTGACATACAACTTTCCTTTCCAAACATGCACTAACAACAACAACTTAATTTTTATACTACTAACTAACTAACTAACTTTATTTCTTATGAGTCGCCCTCCACCAAAGGTGCTCTGGGCGACTTACACAATAAAAATAAACAGGTTACATAGTCACTGCTTGTTACTAACAATCATAGGCTCTTCTGGAGAGCCAGGTCTTAAGTGCCCCTAAAAATGTATGTAGATCAAGAGTGGCTCTTTGGTCTGGCGGTAGGAAGTTCCACAAGATTGGGGCTGCGATTGAGAAGGACCTCTGTCTTGTGGACTCCAAACGAAACTCTCTAGGGCCAGGGACATAGAGGAGATTCTCATGAGCTGACCGTGGCAGTCTCTGGTGGTGGAGTGGCATTAAACAGTCTCTTAGATATGAAGGACCCTGACCTCAAAAGGCCTTGAATGCTAGGACCAGGGTCTTATAACCCATCACCATCTCCCCAAAGTGACTCGGGGCACCCTACATGGGACCAAATGTCCATAAGACAATAAATGAACACTCCATCAAACAAAATACCATGAAAATAAGAACATAATCAAATAGAGTATGTTAACAGTTAAAACAAAGTTAAATAGACATAAAAGTATAAACCATTAGCATTAAAACTCTATCCAATCAATACTTAATATTCTTATTTGTGAAAAATGCCACTAAATTTTGCAATGTCCCCAAATTTGTGCAACAAAAAACCCCAACATATTTAGTATCACCTTACTTAGTTTTACTTATCATAAAGCTAACAATGGAGTGAGTAGAATTCTTTAAAGCATTTTTGATAATGTTATTTATAAAGATAAATATAAAGGATAGTTGACTACATGATCCCATTCCCAGCCTATCTTTCTTAGCATCCTAGAGTTGGAAGGGACCAACCCCTTTCTGCCAGGCAGGAAGACACATCAAAGCACTCCTGACAGATGCACTTCTAGACTTTGTTGAAGGAGACTTTACCAGATTGTGAGGCTGAGAAAGTTCTTCCTAATGTTTAGGTGGAAATCTGTTTTCCACCTAAACATTTGTATCCATTGTGTCCTGGTGTTTGGAGCAATGACACCTGGTGTTTGGTATCATGATCAATTCCTGTTGGAAAAAAAAACACCCTCTTGGCCCTAAAATAACTCAAATAGGCCAAAACTGTAGAGAAATTTCCCTGTCGGGATGTTGAGAGCAGAGGCTTTGGGGTAAACAAAACCCCAAACCCTCACCATTTCTTAGGGTGCCACTCTCTAAGGCAGGGCTGCCCAGGAAGTCAATCGCGATCGACCAGTCGATCCCAGGACCGAAGGAGGTCGATCCCAGCCAGATGGGGCACTTCTCAGAGGGGTGAGCCAGGCTGCACAAGCCCCCGTCCCTCCCCAGGCTGGACTCCCAGCAGCTTCTCCAGGCTTGAGGATGGCAGTGCCAAGCCAGCCTTGTGCTAGCTATGTCACCACTGGCTGGCATTGCCATCCTCAAGCCCGGAGAAGCTGCTGGGAGCTCCAAAGTCAGAGGGGAGGGGGCGGGGCTTGGTGCGGCCTGGCTCTGCCCCCCCTCTGGCTTCCGCCCTACCAGCAACTTCTCCAGGCTTGAGGATGGCAATGCCAAGCCAGTGGTGGCATAGCTAGCACAAGGCTGGCTTGGCACTGCCATCCTCAAGCCTGGAAGCTGCTGGTAGAGCAGAAGCCAGAGGGGGCGGAGCCAGGCTGCACCAAGCCCTGACCCCGCCCCTCCCTCTCCAGCCTTGAGGAGGTAGGTAGATCTTTCTGACTTGGTTTTATTATAAGTACCTCGCGTGCTGAAAAAGTGTGGGCACCCCTGCTCTAAGGTCTCCTGGGTGGTCAATGCTGTCTACTATCCACAGAGTTACCAAACCTGCCAAATGCATATTTGTTCCGCATTTCAAAATGTAGCAGTATTTCAGAGAACTTTCTGCTTACCCTGACAGCTGTACAAGCCAGTTTACAGGTAACTGAAGATTCGTCTTTCAGCGTTCTTTGTAACAAGAGGATACAATCTACCAGTGAAAATATATTTCCTGGGGAAAAGAGAAATCAAATACAATGAAACAGCTAAAAACATTATGACACAACATTCAAATGACTACAGATCAATCCCACGATTACCTGTTGAACTTCTTATATTTGCTAGCCAGTTTTCCACATCAAAGCGAGATTTGGTGAGAATGGAATAAACTATTGTTCCGCATAAAATGGCTGTTGCTCCTCTAATCTGGGGATCTCCGTGATCAATATAATTCATAATATCCTTTACATACTCCTCTTCGTGGGGGCGGGGGAGAGAGAAAAGAAATAATTATGTCCTGTTTATAACTCTTAATTCTTGACATTTGTATAAAGCTTATAAAATCACCTGTAATTTTTTTATTAAAAGCTAAATGCACATGACCTAACAGCCAAGCAATGAAGTAACCATGGATAACCATATTTCAGCTTCATGTTTCCTAACTAACCCAACCTCATTAAACTGATATTTCAACTTTTTAAAAAATCCACTGAATTTGAAACCAGACCAAACATTTTATCATGTGCAGTTCCAAATATTAAATAGGGTTGGGATCAAGCTCCTCCTAAATTATAGAGGAGCATCTATACCAGGGCTTCCCAGGAAGTCGATCGCGATCGACTGGTCGATCCCGGGACCAAAGGAGGTCGATCCTGGCTGGATGGGGCGCTTCTCAGAGGGGGCGGAGCCATGCTGTGCCAAGTCCCTCCCCGGCTTCAGCGCTACCACAGCTTCTTCAGCCTTGAGGAAGGTAGTGCCAAGCCAGTAGTGGCTATCTATGCTACCACTGGCTTGGCATTACCCTCCTCTAGCCTGGAGAAGCTGTGGTAGCGCTAAAGCCAGAGGGGGAGGGGGCGGAGCCAGGCCGCACCAAGCCCCCCCTCCCCCGGCTTCAGCGCTACCACAGCTTCTTCAGTCTTGAGGAGGGTAGTGCCAAGCCAGTAGTGGCTAGCTATACAACCACTGGCTTGGCACTACCCCCTCTAGCCTGGAGAAGCTGTGGTAGCTCTAAAGCCAGAGGGGGTAGGGGGCGGAGCCAAGTGGTGCCAAGCCCCTCCCCCTTCCCCAGCTTCAGCGCTACCACAGCTTCTCCAGCCTTGAGGAGGGTAGTGCCAAGCCAGTAGTGGCTAGCTATACAACCACTGGCTTGGCATTACCCTCCTCTAGCCTGGAGAAGCTGTGGTAGCACTAAAGCCAGAGGGGGGGGCGGAGCCATGCCGCGCCAAGCCCCGCCCCCTCCCCAGCTACAGCTCTACCACAGCTTCTTCAGCCTTGAGGAGGGTAGTGCCAAGCCAGTAGTGGCTATGTATGCCACTACTGGCTTGGCACTACCCTCCTCAAGCATGGAGAAGCTGTGGTAGAGCTAAAGCCAGAGGGGGCAGAGCCAGGCCGTGCAAAGCCCCGCCCCTCCCCCGGCTCCGCCCTGCTTCTCTCTCGGTAGATCTTTCTGACTTGGTTTTATTATAAGTAGCTCGCATGCTGAAAAAGTGTGGGCACCCCTGATCTATACTATTGTGATACTAGAGGAGAAGATGATAATCCTTTGCCACTATAGGACACTGAGAAGGGTATCAATATCCCATAATTCACTGTATGAACCAGAAAAACTAAAAGAGCTTTGAAGAGCTTCATTCTCAGTCATAAACTGATAGAAAACACCTTCTTACATCAAGGCACAATGCATAGCATGCAGGCTGAACTTTCCTCATGACATATTAAGTATTTCATGTAAATAACTGTATTTCATACACATTCCTCTGAGATGTAGAGAACGGTATGCTCCTTTGGCATTGTAAGAAAGGACAACATAGAAATATTGAAACTTTCTCTACACCTGCAGAATAGACAGTTGATTTTCTAGGTAAAATATCTGATAATTTCTGAAGCAAACAAAAATAAAAATCAGATTTCTTTCACAAAACAAATACAGTAGTAAAACAATTTAAAGTTCAACCTACCCCCTGTGTTGGCTTCAGAAGACATTTTATATAGTTTGCTGAAGAAAGCCTCAGGATGGAGAGCGACTGCTGCACTCACACAACTTATTGCTAAAGCTTTCACACTGACTCTCACATCTTTATCTGGTACAAGTGCTGAATAAAAGAAAGTAAATATACATTTAAAGAAACTACAATTCAATTCATTCTGTAATACGAACATACACACACTTTTAATTCATAATTGTTAAAGTACATTATATTCAACATGGATAACAAAATCTCAGAAGTGTAAAAGCAGATGTACAGAGTGTCAGCAATAATATCTCAAGTACGTACAACAGATCCACTTAAGCTAAAAACATTTAACTAAAGCAATTATCTCAAATAACAAGACCATATGTCAGAATTAGGGATGGTCAAAATCAAGAATTCCACTTCAGAATGGAAAGTTTTTAGAACATTCAACTGACATTGAAGGATTGCAGCTTGACTGAGTCAGAACTGGTGTTTTTATATGTGCATGTGCTTTATTTTATTGCATTTTACATTGGGTTCACTTATATGTTTGTTTTTAGGCACTTTGTGTCGTCTGTATGCCGCCCCGAGTCCCTTTGGGGAGAGGGTGGCGGATAAAAGAATAAAGTTATTATTATTATTCTCATTATCTTAAGATATATTATACGGGCGAAGAACACATCAGGTCTTTCCTATATCCTCTGTATAGGACCATAAACAAATTGAGAACTGAAGAATCCCAACCACCAATGCACAAAATAAAACAAAACATTACAAATATATAAATAAAATACAAAAGATTCTTAAATCTTATTAAATGTTTGATAACAGTTATGGGAATGATATTTGCAGACTCTATGAACACTAAATGAAAAAAAATACAAAACTGTTTTCTTATCATGATTATTCGAATACAGGTATGTAAAAGTTCCTCTCCTATCAAACACCCATGTAAACATACCTGTTTGCCTTGCTCATGTACACCTCACTCCAGTTCCTGGAGTGAGGTGTACATGAAGCAAGGCAAACAGGTGGGTTATACAGAAAGCTAGCGAAAGTTAGCTCTTCTCCCAACCAGCCTTTGGCCTACATCTGGAGACTTACCATATTTACTCAAGTGTATTGCACCATCAAAGGTAATGCACACCTCAATTTTGACGGTGCACATCACAAAAAAATGGATTTGACCTCAAATTTAATGTGCCCAACAATGCAGGCATAGCTTACTTGCCAGCCTCGCACAATTCCCAACTATGCTTTGAAGGTCTTGTGAATGAGGCCAGTTTTGAACCACATAGGACTGAGCCTGGGAGAGGGTGGATGAGAGGGCTGCCCAGGAGGCAGGATCCGCAGTTGAATAGCAGCAGCAACTGAGTCACCAACCAGGTGCTCCTGCTCCTTCTCTAGGCATCACAGAGCCCTGAGGGTGCTGCCACCACTAGGAGCAACCTCTTTGGGAGCTCCTTCCCTCTCCAGCCTCTGGGGTTCTGGGTTTTTCTGGGGCTTTTCACAAAGGTGGCCAGGAGCCATATCACTCCAACTCTGCGGCAACTGCACTGGTTGCCAATCGAGTACCAGATCACCTTCAAAGTGTTGGTCTTGACCTTTAAGGCCCTATATGGTCTGGGGCCGGTGTACTTGAGGGACCATCTACTCCCATATGCTCCCCAGAGATCCCTTCGGTCAGAGGACCAAAACTTGTTACACCTCCCGTCCATTAGGTCCTTTCACTTGTCATCAACTAGGCAGAGAGCCTTTTCCATCGTCGCACCAAGCCTGTGGAATGCCTTGCCGGCAGAAGTTCGGGCGATAAACGAACTAACAGCCTTCCGGAAGGCATGTAAGACAGCTCTCTTCCGGCAGGCATTTAATCTTTAAACCATGTCAATCTGTATGCTGACAGAAACATTGTTTTTACGCTTTTTTAATGTTCTTATCGTTTTAGTGCTGTGTTACCTTGTGCATTTTGTAAACCACCCTAAGTCAATTTGGAAAGGGCGGTATATAAATTGAAACAATAAAATAAAAATAAAAGTGCGCAATTCTAATTTTGGTAATGAAATTTAGCCAAAAAAGTGAGCATTAGACTCGAGTAAATATGGTACTTTCTCTATGCAGATGCCCCTCCCTCCTGATATCAGTTGCTCAGGCAGATGACCTGAGGCTGACATCAGGTGATTCACACCAGAACAATAGAATCCTAAGAAGTAAACAAGCCTCCACTGAACTCACATAAACAAACAGCCTTACTCCAAATCTCAGATCAACAAACTCTCCCAACAAATACTCCCAAATCACTCTCTAGGACTGGAGAGGTTTGTCCCAGGAGAGGTGTCTCTTCCGCCACACCCACACAAACACTCCTATCTGCCTTGCCTCTGTACGTCTTGCCCCAGGAACAATTCAACAAAACCAATTCCCAAATTATGGGATTACAAACTCAAGTACATTCTCAGAGATATGATAAGTCAATATTTTTCTATTCAAGTCCTATGCGATTTAGAATTTGAACAGCCTTCGAATTCAATCAACATTTAAACATAAAATAAATCAACCAGATGTCAATTAGATTAAGTGGAATCGAACATAATACAATCCCCCTCGACCACTGCGATCCGAGTTCCAGAACCTTTTGGTGATACCTAGCTGTCATTCCATCTATCTGTCTACAACACGGAGGAGGGCTTTCAGTGCCGCTGCGCCAGTCTTGTGGAACGCCCTTCCATCCTCAGTTCAAGCACTGACCGACCTGCTATACTTTCGCAGGGCTTGTAAAACCCTCTTGTTTGTCCAAGCCTTCGGGTCACAGATATCTCTAGGCCAGTGTTTCCCAACCTTTTTTGAGCCGCGGCACACTTTTAACATTAAAAAAAATCGGAGACCCGGTCGGGCGAAGATGGCAGCAGGGCGGACACTCTAGGGCTCCCTGGAGTGCCACCCGCTCTCTTGGTTGGAGGGCGATCTGCGCCCCCTCACGCGGACACAGAAGCGTCCGAAGGGACAGCGAAGCCGGCAGGCAGGCTCCGCTGGCTCCAAAGATCCCCCTCCTCAAGAGGGGAGATCGAGCGAGCCCGGATCACTGCCACAGCGGCTAGTGGACCAAGGAGCGGGAAGCGGGCGGCGACCGCACTTACTGCCAGCCCAGCCAGACCCTACCCCCCCCCCCTTGAACCAGACGGCAGGGCAGGAGGAGAAGCTCAGCAAGAGTGAGTACGGGGATCAGCAGCGCCCCACCCCCCTCTCGCAACCGGGAGGCACGTACCGGACTGGGCTCTTGGCTAGGCTGCAAGGGACACATCGCACCTGGGAGCGGGCTCAAAGAGTAGAGGGAACCCCCCACCCCACCCCCACAGGGAAGAGCATATTGGGAACCTCCAATCACCCCAGAACAGGGAAGAAAAACAGTCAGGATGAGAACCAAGATGGCGGACGAGCTCCTCTAGACCCGGGAAGGGGGAAGAAGACAAGGACTTGTGGCGGGAACGCCATCTTGAGCAAGAGAAGTGGAGCACTTTTAACAGGGAGACAGGGGGCGGGGCTAAAGGGGGGAATAGCAACCCAAAGCCCTCTCTCTAATACACAACAGGGAGGAAAGGCATTCTAAATAAGTGAATAACTGAACAAGTAAACAAACAACAAATAAATAAAAAATGTACACCTCAAGAGTAAAAGAGCGGAGGATGAGACAGGAAGAGGGATCAGAAGAGGAGGAAATAACTCTGGGGATGTCCTCGCAGAGCTGCGAAAGATAGGAAGGCCCAAGACGGTTTCCTGCGGAGGATGGATGCCATGCTGTCCCGGCAGAAAGACCAAATGGGCGCGAACCGGGGGCATCCCTTACAGGAAAGATCAGAACCAAATGAAGAGGCGCTCCCCACAGGGCCAGGGTTGCCGATCTTCTATGAGGATGGAGAGGACGCCCCTGGTCAAGGGAGAGAGCGCAACAATATGTGCAGGTGGAGAGGAGAGAGGGAAGGAGAACGTAAAGCCGTGGGCAGGATCAGAGGAAAGAGGACCACACCCCAGAAGTAGGGAGGCAGACCTGCTGGATGCTGCAGGAATGACCTCGAAGAGCCCTTACACCTCTGCTCCCCAAGAAAGAGAAGAGGGGAAGAACCAAGAAGTCACTGCAACACCCAAAAACCCCAGCCGGGATGCAGCTAAGAAGGACGGCAAAAATAATCGGACGCAGCCCACTAGGAAGAGAGGCTGGACGGGAACAACCCAGCAAGAAAGGAAGAATAATCTGAAGAAAAGCTGCCCTTATTCTCTTGAGGCGTATTTCAGGCCTACGAGATGTGGCATCCCGGGGATGGACACGGAAGGCCTCGAATCGCCTAGGGAGAACGGCTAGGATGGAGGTTGGAGGGACGTGAAGGGGCACGGGTCCGGCTACGCTGGAAGACAGGAACGGACAATGGGCATCAAACGCTGGAAAGATTTTGGAGGCTGCAGGAAAAACAAAAGTTCTTTCAAAGGACAAAAGCTAAAAACAACAGATTGCTCTCAGATACAGAGGGTTAGGAAGGCACGTCTCGGAAAAAAAGAAGGAAAAAGGAGCCTAGAAAGAAGACCTGTAAAAATGAAGTGACCAGCTCAACAAGGAGGGAGACTGCAAGAGAACACGAAGGATCACCCATGAACAAGGACCCTAGAAGGAAACAAGCTGTTCCTGTCTTTATCTCTTCCCATCACCATTACCCATCACTAGCCTTCCCAGAACCCGGACCAAGCAGCCTCCTTCACCGCCCACCACCCTTACCCCTTTCTACCCCCCCATCCCTTGCCACCACCCCCCCAGCCCCCCCTTCCCACTCCCTCAACCCCCCCTTCCCATCACCATACTCAGCCTCTCCTTTATTTTTCCTACTGTCCTGTCCCTGAGACTGTTCCCCCACTTTCACTGTTTGTTTGTTTATGGAAAAACCCCGATAAATATATTTTTTAAAAAAAACATTAAAAAAATCCAGGGGCACACCACCAGCCAAAATGAGACAAAATGACACTCTAACAAAGTAAAGAACGGCTGGGGGATGGTGAGCTGCTGGGAGAAGCTGCTGGGAGTGCCGAAACCAGGGGAGGAGCCAGGCCACATCATGCCCCGCCCCCTCCCCCTGGCTTCAGTTCTCCCATAGCTTCAGTTCTCCCATAGCTCTGCCACCGCTGGCTTGGCACTGCCCCCTCAAGGCTGGCGAAGCTGTGAGGGCGCTTAAGCTGGGGGAGGGGGCGGATCTAGGCCACGCCATGCCCCGCCCCTCCCCCCGGCTTCAGTTCTCCCACAGCTTCACCAGCTTTGAGGGGGCAAGCCAGCATTGTGCTGGCTCTGCCATCGCTGGCTTGGCACTGCCCCCTCAAGGCTGGCGGCTGTGGGAATGCTGAAGCCGGGGAGGGGCGGAGCCAGGCTGTGTCATGCCCCCTCCCCCGGCTTCAGCTCTCTCACAGAGGAGGAGCATGAGCAGTGGACGGGCTTCAGTAGGCAGGGCTCCTCCGCGCGGCTTCAACAAGCAAGGGGCGGGAGTCATGGCAGATTGGAGGCTGGTTGGGGAAACGGCCGAAGGAGGCGGTGCCCAAGTCCCTTCTTCTTTTTCTTTGCGGCCGCCCGTCCCTTCCTCCTCCTCTCCCAAGCAGCAGGAGTTCGGCAGGAGGAGGGGGGAAGGAAGGGGGGCAGAGAGCTTTTTTCGCGGCACACCTGATGATCGCTCACGGCACAGTAGTGTGCCACGGCACACTGGTTGAGAAACACTGCTCTAGGCCATGGACTACAGTGCAGGCCTATGAGTTATTCTAATGTATATCTGCTGCTGCTTGTTTTAAAAGTTTAAATTTCAATATGTGGACATGGTCCGTTGTTTTTACCGTGTTTTTATGGTTTTATATGTATGTAAGTTGCCCCGAGCCCCCCGGAAGGGGCGACTAATAAATCGAAACAATAAATAAATAAATAAATTTCTAATTTTTAAAAAATATTTCTTTAAACTTACCACCTTTCACCTCTGTAAGCAGAAATGAGGCTGACAGAAGACGTACACAGTGAACAAGTGGAGCAGCATTTTCATCAGTATAGCACCCTATATCTCCTTTAATTCTGGAAAGCTGTATTTTCAGGGGGGAAAACATAGCTATAGCAATGTTGTAAATGTAATAATATGTACTATGATCACTGTGTTTTGATTTATTTATTTATTTATTTATTTGCCTTATTTATATCCCGCCTTTCTCTACCCCAAGGGTGACTCAAGGCGGTTTACAATCGCACCCATGATGCCTTAAAATATCACATCAGTTAAAACATAAGTTAAACATTAAAACATAATAAGCACAATAAAATACATTTCAATGAATCACGTCATTCAGAGTCGTAGCCTAAAGGCCAATCCGTAGTCAACTTGCACATATTCCATGCTAACATTCCTGCATTGCTCTATTTTTCACCCAGAGCAAGGTTTTGGTTTCTTTCTAAACACTAAGAGGGAGGGGATCTTAGTGTTTAGAAAGAGAGTCAAAGGAAAGATAGTGCAGACCAACTCCTTTGGTCTGCACTATCCTCCCACAACTACAAACTCATGTTGTCAGCCCCCATAGCTACAGAAATCTGGCCTGCAGAAATTCAAATTGGAACCTTGCATCACACATGCTATGTGTTGCAGATACTGTCTTTAGAACAAACCTGGGTTGAAAAAAATCAACTGCTCCAACTTTTTGAAGTACATTTTGGGCATTCTAACATACTTCTCATGTATGTTTTAAGTACCGTATTTTCTGGCATATAAGACAACTGGGCGTATAAGACAACCCCCAACTTTTCCAGTTAAAATATAGAGTTTGGGATATACTCGCCGTATAAGACTACTCCTCTTCCAACGTACACCAAATAAAATTTTTTAAAGCATCATATTTGATTTCAACATGGTAATTTTCCTATTTTTGTAACTCCTTCTGTCTCTCAGATCTCGCACATGCGCACCTGCACCGCTTCACTGCAGTCTTCAGGAGCGGGATCTGAGAGGCAGAGGAGGAGGTACGGTAAGAGGATACAAGAGCAGGCCAGACAGGTAAAAGAGGTGTGTTTTTCTGGGCCCAGAGCCACTCTATCTCTTTTTTCCATACCCCCGGCGCCCCGGACGCCTGCAGCTTGCTCCGCCCTTCACTTACACCTTCCCATTGAGGCGCCCCTTCACCTCACCATCGGGACCGCATTAAGTCTACAAATCCTGATGGATTTTCTTCTACCATACTTGTACAGCGTCGCCCTTAATGCTTTCATACAGTTGCTGCATACGGCAGAGAAGCGGCCACTGCCATTTTTGAGCTCCCCCCACCATATGTGGCAACCACAGATTCCGGATTGGAAGTTTCAGCACCCGCTATATAAGACAACTCCCCGCATATAAGACGACTCCCAGCATATTAATACAACTCCCGCGTATAGAACGACCCTGGTGTATCAGTTGACTATCGCGTATAAGACGACCACTGTCTTTTGAGAAGATTTTCTTGGGTTAAAAAGTAGTCATACACCAGAAAATATGGCAGTATAAAATGTTCAATAATTCCTTTCTGATAATATCCACAAAATAAATTTTTGAAAATTGTTGGGGAGAACAGACATATTCTTACTGTAAATGTTGTTCTCTCAGCATGTCAGAATGGAAGAAAAGGGGTAAAGTCCACTGCTAATTTTGCCACTCCAGACAAGAATAATAAAGATTGCTCTTCAATCTCTTTTTAAAACTGTTCTCCCAACCAATTTAACGGCTTTTGATATAAAAATGCAAACTACAAATACCCAATGACAGACTATATTAAAGACATCATTGGAAAATAAAAGAATATTCAAAACATTCAGCTACCACTGAATTATGGCCTTCATGGTATTGATCAGGGCCAACCAGGGAAGGGAAGAGTGCAATTTGCACAAGCTGAACATCTCTACCTTCCTTTCATGTTCAATGCAGTTCATTGCAGTTCAACAAGAGCAAGAGTCTTACTTTATTTTCATGATCACCAGGCTCTGTTTCTTCTTTTGTTGAAAATTTATCCATGCTGCTGGTAGAAGGCTGTCTGCTATGACCCATGCTTTTTAATAAATGGGACTGCTGAAGGGCTTAGGAAAAAAAAGTAAAACATAGATTATTGTAGATTTCACTAGATTCTTGAATAAAAATGTTGTTTTATTAGATTTAAATTCCAATAACTTAGTCATAAAAAGTGTGGTAAATACAGTCGTCCCGCCACCATCACAGTTTTGACTGCAAATTGTATGACTCATGGATTTGATTTAAAATATTTTGTCTAGGAATATCTACCTTCTCCAGTGTGGCACTATGGTAAACTCCCTGCAGTCATGATGAAGACATAGTGATTTCTAGGGAGAACACTTATCTTAGAATCTTTAGGCCCTCAATACAATTCTATAGCCAATTTCCAGCAAAAATTGACCAGTGCTGGAAGTTTTAGAAATTCTTAGAGATGTTCTCTCAGACAAAAAATAGAGATTTTTTATTTGAGGTTTTTCACTTTCGCTATGAATCTATGTCTTTAATTCCAGTGAAAGGATAGCTGTAATTAAACTTCTGCTGTTTTCACATAGATTTCTTCCTTTTACTTATAAACATACCAAGACAAGAACTTCTTGTATCAATGATCATCTCATCCTGGAGGACATTGGCTGTTTCGTCTTCCTCATCTTGCAACTGTCCAATCTGCATCCCAGAGTATTGGTTTTCAGCTCCTTCTATAATCTAAATTGCATACACAAGACACTCTAAAATTAACTTGGTTTAACACTACAATTCGATCTCAATTCAGGATTATTTTGCTACATGTGTTTTGCTTTGAAACAACGAAAATAGCATTAATGGCCAATATGGAACAAAATAACAAATACTGCATCTGAAAAAAACAAATACTGTACAAGGATTCTTTTTGCGGGGTGGGGCAGTATTCCAGCAAATCATCCAATATATCTACAGAAACTAATACTGTGATTCCTGAAGTCCAGAAATCTGTGGACTAAATTGCTAAATAAAATGATAACCTTAGAAGCTGTCTAAGATTCTCCAAAAGACAAACATGCACAACTGGCAAAAGATCCAGATAATAGCACTGGTGCAGGCACAGAGGAAATCATCAATAATAATAATAATAATCATCATCATCATCTTTATTTATACCCCACCACCATCTCCCCAATAGGGACTCGGAGTGGCTTACATGAGGCCAAGCCCAGCAACGCAATACAATAAATCAAAACAAAACAGAAACAATAACAAAATCAACTACAAAAAACCCCATAAATTATAAGAATACAACAACCAATAAAATTACATAAAAATCATTCATAAAAACAGAACCATGAGCGGGCCGCATATACAGATTAAAATAGTAAAGATAAACACAGGGGGGTGAGATAGCTGTGGAGTGGATTATTTATAAGGAAAGAACTCTGGGACCCTCATACTAGTTGTGCACTAAACACAACTATTGAGGGTTAATGACAATATGATATTATATGGTTAATCCCCAAAAGCGCAGCAGAAAAGCCAGGTTTTGAGATTATATAAATCATTACTCCAAGGTAAGGAAAATGTGCATGTAATTGCTGCTGCCTATGCACATTGAGGACTAGAAAGATAACTTGTGTAAACTAAATGCTTTGGTGATGATAGTTTAATCCAGGGCTGTCCAACTGCTGGCCCGGAGGCCGTACACGGCCCCCCAGCCTGTTGGACACGGCCCCCGCTATGCCCCCGGCCGCCATTTTTAATTTTTTTAAAAAAAATCTAATTTTTTTTTAAAAATGGCGACCGAGGGGAGAGGGGGCGGGGGCAGGGAGAAGGAAGTGAGCCAGCTCCTCCTCCTGCACCGCTCCTCCGTCCCTCTCCACGCCGCCGATGCAAACCGGATCGCATCGGCGCCGGTGAGAGAGGGACAAGGGGTGGTACAAGGAGGAAGAGAGCTAGCTCCTCCTCCCTGCACCACCCCCTTCTCCCTCTCTCGGCGGCTCCAATCAGAGCCGCGGCGCGTCCGCAGGGGAGGGGCGAAGGAGGAAGCCAGTGGAAGAGGAGAAGGAGGAGGAGGAGGAGGAGAACTCTCCCTCCTCCTCCTCCTCTTTCCCAGGCAGCGACGCCGGTGGAAGAGGAGAAGGAGGAGGAGGGATTCTCCCTCCTCCTTTTTCCCGGCGCCCGCGGCTGCAGGGACACCGACTGCGCCGGGAAGGGCGGGAGGGTGCGAGGCGGTGGGAAGAGGAGAAGGAGGAGGCCCACCTCCTCGCACCCTCCCGCCCTTCCCGGCGCCGCTGGTGTCCCATGCGCCGCGGCGCCGGGGAAAGAGGAGGAAGAGGGAGACTGACAGCTTTAGGAGGGGGCTGGGGGTGGGGGCTGGGGGAGGGGCCTGGGGCGGGGCCTGGGGCGGGGCCGAACGGCCCCCAGGTCATCAGTGACCTCAATTCCGGCCCTTGGCCGGTTAGAAGTTGGACAGCACTGGTTTAATCTCTAACTGAAAATGGGAACCATCACTTCCTGGGGCAAGGGGACAGTTTATTCAGGAGAGGCTTCAGTATTCCTGAAGTGCTTTAAACAGTACTATTGTTTTTGGTTTACACTAATCAAGGTGGATTTTTAACTGTGGCTAAAATTCATACGTGGTATGAATGTTGACCTCTTTTCTCTAATCGGGGGAATATGAAAGATTAGCTAAAATATGTAAACTCAGAAGGACACCAATTTTCTTTGATCTCAGAGGACACCAGTCACCCACCCCCTATATTCAGATTTTATTTTTGTCATATTAGAATGACTGGAGTGAGGTTTGAGGATCAAAAATGTAGCATCTGCTCTAGTTATGGTTGACAGTCTACCACTCTCCATTAAGAAACTCCATATTCCCATTTTTAGTGTATGCAGGTACATTATCTATTTCAACATCTCGAATCCAGCCCACCATGTCATTTTATGTGGCCCTCCAGATGCTGTGCTACAATTGTTGAATTCCTCATCAGAAGACATCATGATTACAGCTGATGGGAATTGTGTTACAGTAACATCTGGAAGACTGCAGTTGGTTCTGTTAAGTCAGAAGAATAGAGGTTGGATTTAGATATAAGGTTGGTGGACACAATGCCTGACTTCCAAATGTCCTTTAACCTTTCCCCAAGTGCTGTTGGCTACCAATAAAGAAAAGTGATGGAAGTTTTCATTCAATTTGGGTTCTGGGGACCAAAATGGGTAAAAACTAAAGACCACCAACCACTATGTAAAATGACTATTGTTGTCCCTCTGCATACATAGATTGAATGGCCCTTTGAAGGAAACCATAAGACTGATGTGGCCCTCAATGAATGTAACATCCCTGATCAATTGGTTACTGGCTATATAAATAAATCCATGAATTAAAACTTGCATTAAATGCAGTTGATCTTACTCTTTGGTTTCAAATACTTCAACCATATATTCCAGACCTGGGCATCTTATGCCCCGCGGGCCGGATGTAGCCCGCGGGCCGATTCTGGCCGGCCCGGGGGGAAGGGCATCGGGGGCAAGGCCATTTCTGCAAGAGGAAGGGCTGCCGCCATCCCATCATGGGCTGTGGGGCCTGCGTCGGCAGACAGCCCGCCGCTCCAGAGAACGATTGTAGGAACGGCAGCTTTGGAGTGCCTGCCATCCCGCGAGGTGATCCGGGCCTACAGCGGGAGAAGTCGGCGACCTGCGGCGGCTGATCACCCTGGCGACCCGGAAGACTTGATTGTCTTCCGGGTCGCCAGGGCGATCAGCCGCCACAGGTCGCCGACTGCTCCCGCTACCGGCCCGGATCGCCTCCCGGGATGGCAGGCACTCCAAAGCCGGGGTGGCAGGCACTCCATGGCAGGGCGATTAGCCAATCGGGAACGCCTCTGACGGAAAGGCTGGGGGCGAGAGCGGGCGGAGGCCTGCAGCCTCCGATCGTCTGCTGCTCTGCTCTGCTGTGGTGGCGGCTAGGTCCGCTTTGTCATCCTCTGGACTGGGGCCATTGGGCCATTCCATCTTGGGATCCTTCCTCTCTTGAGGATGTCAGCCTCCATCTTGGTTCGCACCTTGTCTTCTTGAATTTAATTTAATTTTAGTGGTTTTTATTATTATTTTATGATAATTTTATAATAATAATATTATAATATAGTAAATATGTTATATTATAATTTCAATATATTATAACGTCAATAAATATACTATAATATAATAATTATGATATTAATACTAATAATATATGAATATTTCTTGATATATTAATACGTTAATATTAATGATGTGTAATATATAGTAAATAAATAAATAAATAATGTAGATTAGAATATAGTTCAGCCTTTAGGTGCGGCCCTCCATAACATTTTTTGGCTCTCGCATGGCCCCTTGGAAAAAAATAGTTTCCCACCCCGATATATACAGTAGGTAAATGTCCATACACTCTATTCAAGTTTGTGTCTATGCAATTTCTCATCGTAGTACACTTCCAATCAAGCAATCAAATAAATTTAATTATTTTAATTAAATGACTTTAACCAATTTCAAATGTTACAGTGCTGTAAAAAAAAACCAGGTATGTCTAAGTTCAGATTTTTTTTATTTAACATGTACAAAAATGCAATAAATCAGACTCCTCAGCAACTTCTTGGCATTCCACCACTTACCATTTCAGAACAATCTGAAGGGGTCACAGCTGAATCCGGGCCTTCTGTTGTCGTCTGGGAGCTGTCACTAATGGGAGAGGATGCCCGAGTGCCACTGTTCAGGTCTGCTGTAGGGTCTGACTGGACGTTGCTGATTTGGCTGGAGCTTCCGCTAAGAACATCATCATCAGTATCTCCTTTGTTAGCTGAACTTGTCAAATCACAATTTGTCAAGTCTGATTCTGACTGTAGTGTATGTTGAGAACGTGGTTGCTCAGTTATGATGTCATGTCCCGAGGAATCTGCTACTGAACTTGTCGCTGTTGGTATGTCTGAGGAAGCTAATTCACTAGTTAACTCACTCTTCATGGATGCTAAAGAAAGAAAGAAAAACAGGAAACCCATAAAATACAGGAGCTAAAAATCAAATAAAATTGCAATAAGTATTATATTTATTTATACCCTGCTTTATCTCCCCAAAGGAGATTCAATAAGTAAAGGTTCTAACAAGAGTGTATCTCTACATTAATTTCATTTTTTCTAAATGGCAGTTTATCAATTTCTGAACTGTTTCTTTTTAGCATAAACATATCACACTATAGTGGGGACTTTCAGGGATCCCATGTGGAATTTTTATGTAGTGTCATGAATTCTAATACGGTGGAGGAGGGGGATAATGACCTAAAGATAAGCTGTAGCGTGCACACACACACAAATAGCTGTTCACATAATCAAGAATGCTGGAAATTCAGTCGTGCAAACTGTATAGAGTTTCAAGGCATACATCACACACTTCATGTTATAAAAACCATGTGGATGGTGCTGAAGAAAAGAGATGGGTAAGGATCACACGTTTTCACCTCCTCCTGTGTTTACCTTATTCAGGCTTTAGAATGTCTGAAAAGGCATTATACCCTAAGATCACTCCATGTGTTCCACAGTCCTAGCCAGGATGAATTCGTAGATTGGAGGTCATGAGTTCGAAGCCAGCCCGTGTCAGAGTAAGCTCCCAAGCATTAATAGTCTAGTTTGCTGTTGACCTATGCACCCCAAAAGACAGTTGCATCTGTCAAGTAGGAAATTTAGGTACCGCTTTATGTGGGGAGGCTAATTTAACTAATTTACAACACCATAAAACCTTCCAGCAGCTTGCATAAGAATGAGGAAGTACTCCATCAAGGACTCAGTGTCACAAGTGGACGGTGAAGCGGCAGCTCCCCCGTGTGGTCGGAATCGAGCATACCCTCAGGAAGCTGGAAAGTTAAATGGCCTCTGTGTCTGTCTATATATGTTGTATGTCTATGGCATTGAATGTTTGCCATGTATATGTGCATTGTAATCCACCTTGAATCCCCTGCAGGGTGAGAAGGGCGAGATATAAATACTGCAAATAAAATAATAAGGGAATCAGCTGGCCTAGATAGAGTTAGCAAGGGAACTCAAAAGATTTCATAGTCCTTCTAAGAGTGGAGTAATTGGTGACTAAACTCAAGTGATTTTTTAAAAAAACTTTATGTGTTTCATTCAGTTTGATAGCAGATTTAGCATTACTATAGCCAAGTCCTATTACTGCCAGAGCAATTTCAAGATTCCAAAACAGGAGGTACTACTTGAAATGTAGAGGTTGGTATTGGGGTTGGAGCAGAGATCACTTAATGTATGTATGTATGTATGTATAAAGCTGGATTAGACTCCGAGAATGGAAGTGTGAAAATTGGAGAAGGAACAACAATCTAAGACAAGCAGATGATAGCACACTGATAGCAGGAAATAGAAAGATTAATGTGAGCTACTGAAGAAACTCAAGGAATAAAGTGCAATTGCAGCTTTACAGATTAGTAGGAAGAAAACAAAATCAATAACCACGTATGTTCTACATAACTTTAAAGTAGCTGATAAGGACATTGAAAGAGTTCAAGATTTCCCATGCTTCAGTCCAGTCATTAGAATTGAGACTGTCGTTCAGAAATTAGAAAAGCACCCTCAGTTGTCTCAATTGTTCAGACACTTTATGTATGATTGCCTGATCTTATCTATTTATTTATTTATTTACGTCATTTTTATCCTCCCCCTGCCCCATTTCAGCCTGAAGGCGACTCAGGATTATTCTTCAATGTTAATAAGATATAACCCACCACGAGCAAGCTCATTTTAAGTACCACAGATTTCAGACTGAAATATGCGTCAGTGGTTCCTTGATAGAAAGGACTTGTAACCATAGTAAAACTATGTTAGACACCTCAATGCCTTTGAGGATTTTTATGCAGAAGTCTAATAGAACCAAGACACAGCTCAAACAAACAAGTCATGTTTATCCACAGCATCACTGTGACTGACATTATCTTGAGATATTGAATAAAAAGCTCAAAGAAATACAAAACTAATGGGTACAGATGTGGTATTCATTTTCAGCATAAGAAGACAGAGCTCATGGGAGCACATTTGAGACTAATTGGGGGGGAAATTGTAGCATAGTCGTTGGTGGACAACAATCTATTTCATCAAATGCCATTGGTCAGAAATGCAGCTGTACTTTTTCAAACATTTATAGAAGCATTCGTTTTTATATATGATTAATCTTAAAATCAGCTGTTACTATTCTGACTCAATAATTTGGCTGCAAGTGTGAGATTGTAGGAGTGTCCTGTAGCTCTCTATTTAACCAGTACACACATCAGACAGTGTTCAACTCAACAGCAGAGACATAAATAAGATTCCAGATTATTTAATTCGGGTAAATCTTGTAAAATGTCATGCAACAGTAGGTGAAAAATGATAAATTCCCAAGAGCTGAGCAGCCATGTTTCTTTCAGGACAACAAGTATAGCACAGAGAGAGAGAAAGGGAGGAGCAACAAGCGTGGCATTGGGAGAGAAGGGAGGAGCTATTACATCACATCTAGAAAGACAGAAAGACAAGTGGACCAAACTAGAAAGTAAACATAGTATCACAGATGCATGCTGGGGCATAACAATTACATTGATCACTTTTAGAAGACATCTTCACAACAGAAGAAAAATGATAAGAGTCAAAGAAACTTCAGTGATAAAATAATATAACATATCCAACCTGCAAAGCTTGTGTTGCTGACTTCGGATCTTGCTTCAGAGTCATCTTCTAAGCCTTCTTCTTCTCCTCCACCAAGAAATATTTTAGCTGATAATCAATGCAACAATTTAGATATTTATAAATATTTTGAAATATTTCAATTATTTTACTACTTCTCATTACTTCAATAACCTACAAAAATTACTTTTTCAAACCTGTTAATGTACCATTGAGATAAGGAGATAAAATAAAAACACACTTGAATGTCAAAGGACACTTGGACAAAAGCTGATGGTGACAGTTAGTAAAAGTAGTGTTAGAAATACTAGAAACTGTTGCTACTTTGGAGTAATAAAATAGTATAGGAACCATGAAATGCATCAAGCTAGCCCCAGGTGCCACATAAATACATCCCCAATGAAGGTAAGGTATTATTATTATTAATTATTATTAGCTTTATTCATACCCCGCCATCATCTCCTCAAGGGGACTTGGGGCGGCTTACAAGAGGCCAAGCCCAATGACACATAATAACAACACAACAGCAAATATAAAAACAATACAATCAATAAAACTCAACCATAAGTAGTAACAGACAATTTAAAACCATTCACCTCATTCTATCGATTTCTACAATTCAAAATGACATGCATGAACAGACATATATTAAATCTCTTCTGGTTTACTTCCTAAAATCAAATAAAACAAAACAAAAAGGGTTCATCCTCTTTTTTTAAAAAAAAAACTGGCAGGGACCTCTTATGAGCCTCTGTAAAAAAAAAAAACCAAAAAAAAGTTCCTTGCAAATTACAGACCACCAAGCTTTTCTTGAACTATACATGTTCATATGTCTTAGAATCCACATATTTGTGTCTTTTATTTAGGTTGTTCATAAACAAATCTAGACCAGAGCCCCATTCCACAGAACTGTAAGAACTCCCTTTCATCCTGCCCAAAAGATAAGAAGTTGTTTGATGGAAAAGCTTAAATTGAAAGGTGGATTCAAAACAAAATCTACAGAGACAGTACTGGACAAGAAACATGTTATTCTGATTAGACAAAAGATTAAAACAAGTGTCAAGCTCCACTAAATAATACAAACTACTTGTCAAATTACGATTAAATGAAATGACTAGAAACATCTGCATTTCATTAAGGTAGATGTCAAAGGGGGGAATGTACTCTAATTCACATATCTGACACCTTGCAGAAGCTTTCCCGTAAAGGCAAGATCAAAATAAATTGAAATTTCAATATATTTATTAATTTTATATTTTACTAGCTTGGGGACCCAGCGGTGCCTGGGTTATTTGAGGAAGGCATTGTGTGCCAAGGTTGGTTCCTATTAGATGTTTATGTGGCTTGCAGTGGTCTCAGGAACTTAGTGAAGGTACTGCAAGTCCCATTGGCCATGGTCCATCCCCCTCCAAACAGCACCAGGTTGTAGAGTGGGTCATGGGGGCTCTGTGTGTCACATTTGGTCTTGATCATTCTTTGGATGAGGGTTGCAGCAGTCTCGGAAGGTGAGTGAAGGTATTTCAAGTCCCATCATCTGTGGTCCATTCTCCTTGAAACATCACCAGGGTGTAGAGTGGGTCAAGGGGGCTCTGTGTGCTAATTTTGGTCTGTATTGGTCATTGGGTGAGGGTTGCGTTGTGAAGTGGGCAATTGGGCTCCTGTGTGCCAAATTTGGTCCTGATTCGTCACTGCTGTGGGCCGCAGTGTCTGACTGCCTGAGGCCTTTCCTTTTCTCTCTGCGTCACCTTAGAATGTTGGAATGTGGATGGCCAATCGGAGTCCTTTATGCAAATACCATTTTAGTGGCAACCAATCCCTCTGTCTGGGGCCATAGAATGTTGGAGTTCTGAGGCTGGCCAATCAGAGTCCTTTATGCAAATATTCCCATAGTGGCAACCTATCAAAACGCTGTCACATATTCCTTGGCACCTCCGCACCTCCCAGAAAATGAGCATTCCATTTCCAACAGAAAAAAACTGTCATTTGGCTAACCCAAACATTCAGTTGCATTCTGTGTTGCTGGCCAATCAGAGTCCTTTATGCAAATAGTCTCTCAGTGACAACCAATTACCTCTGTCTGGTGCCTTAGAGTGTTGGAGTTCTGAGGCTGGCCAATCAGAGTCCTTTATGCAAATATTCCCACAGTGGCAACCAATCGAAAAGCTGGCACATATTCCTCCGCACCTCCCGCCCTCCACACCTCCCACCCTCCGCACTTCCGCAAACACTGACTTTTATTATATACATAGATAGAAGATAGATAGATTTATTTCAATATTTATACCCCACCCTTCCCTACCCCCAGAGGGGGTATTTCCTCTCACATTATGTTTTAAAAGATATCCTTTTATACTGTAAACCAGAAGAGATTTAAAGTATGAGAGAGAATGTGAATGTATGGCATTTTGAATAGTACAAATACATAGAATGAGGCAGTCTCTTAACCTCACTGCAGTGTGTGTGGCACCTGAGCATAATTTATTTATTGTTAGCCACCTGGAGAAAGAAAGAATACAAATAAAATAAATAAATATTAAGGAAAGTAACAACAACAAAAAAATCCTTAGGGGCCAACTGTCGGTAGTGAGAGTGAGATGTAATCTTTTAAACATTCAATCATGACAGTTTATGCAATAACCAGAAAAAAGAAGACAGAAAATATACCAAAGTAGGCAGGTGAGCTGCAAAGGTCAGAATTCAAAGGAAGGATGTAATAGGTCCACAGTACAGACATCTGCACTGGTCATTTAGATCAGTGATTTTCAACCAGTGTGCCGCGGAACACTAGTGTGCCGTAAGAGATCATCAGGTGTGCCGTGGGAAATTATTTTCAAACTTCACTCATATATAAACTATAAGGCGCATCTGTACCTTTAAGAAAGTGAACTATAGCACTCTAAGAAGTTACGCAAGTGTGCTATGGTCGCGCCATCTTGGATTCCCTCAGACGCGGCTAAGTAAACAAAGTTAGAGTTAGTGTGCAGCTCTTGCGGCAAGGTGTTTGGGATCACAGCAAGACAAGGTGTGACAGTGATGGAAACGTTTTGAGAAGGGAAAATGCAAATGCCGAACAGGGCCCTGGACAAAATTATGACACAGATGAAGGCCCTAATATGAGTGGTGGACAAAAGAAAAAAGAAAAGACGGTGAGCTCGAGGGAATACAGTGAAAGCTATCTTTCATTTGGATTTCATCGAAAAAGGCCCAGGTTTAACACTGAGTGTATAAATAAAATTAAAAAATATTAACTATATGTATTACTGCGTTAAGAGTGTCATTTTGTGTCATTTTGGTTGGTGGTGTGCCCCAGGATTTTGTAAATGTAAAAAATGTGCCGCAGTTCAAAAAAGGTTGAAAATCACTGATTTATATTATATAAAATAACCACAATACAAAGGTCTATTATATACTGAAAAACCAGAGGCAACTTATCTCTCAAATTTTCAAGACAAAACCTACAATGGATGACCGATCTATGGATAGGTTGACCCAGGATTTTGGGGTTGATATTTTGATTAACATTTTTAGATTTATACATGAGTAAATAGGGTACGAGACTAGGATTCCAGAAAAAATATAGCCAGATGTCCACATTCTAAGGTTAAAGTGGATTCCAAGATCTTCAAAAATTGCCTTCAGGAAGCCAAAGACTACTCAGATGAAGAAACTGAGGCAAGTTTAGGTAGCTAGATGCCAAGGAAAAGTAAAACTAATAAAGTAAGACATGTTTTACTGATTTATGATTTTAACGTATTAAAGGTTTCTTATCTATATGTCTTTTCCACTAGAAATATACACTACAACAACCTATATTGGTAAGTGAATAGGAAAATGCCGACTAAAACTCCTATTTGGAAAAAAATTACAGTAATAATAACAATAGATGGATTCTATTCAAAGATCTAAATTTAAAAAGTAATGAAACCAAAGAACAGAGTATAATAAAATACTTAAAAACTACATTTAAGTTTTGTTAACACAAAAATACATTATATAAAAAGAGGAATTTGAAATATCCAATATGCAAGCAGGCATTGAATAAGTAACACAGAACTTGAAATGAAAGTAAGTCAAACTGAAAAATAGGTTGTAAAAAATAGACAATTCATTAAAACAAAGCTGTCGTGGTCAGATAGAGCATTCACAGTGAAATAGGAATTCAGGCAAGGTCATATAGCTACTAATAACAACATGAATGCAGTTCTGAGAATAGCAGACAACATAATTGTTGAAAATAATGATTTTTAATGGTCAGGAATAACTTGAAAAAATGCTACATGTATTTTTAGTGACTGAATTGCAGACGAACTAACTAAGGTAATGGAAACTAATGTTTATGAAATCAAAAGAACGAAGAGACAAAAAATATAAAACTAAAAATTGCTATTTGATTTATACATATATAATCACCTTTTTGCTTTCTGGAAAAAACAGGGCTGCATGAAGACCCCCCTCCAGCTGCAAATTACAGAAAGTAACAGATCAAGGCACTGATCAGTGTAGGTATCAAGAAGGAATTATAATTACCCTTGAGAAATTTGTCAATAGCTTAAGCCTCTATAAGGAATGCTATTTTTGAAAGTAAAATAAAACTCTTCTCTTGAAAGCAACCAGCAGCAAGTCTAAATACCAGAAATTGGTTGCATTTCCTACACCAAGGACTAATAAATTTGTTCAATCCCCTATCTAAATGTTCCAGTCAAAAGCAAAATGTAGATCATTCTGTAACGTGTAACAATTAGAGAAATAAAATCAGCTTTTTTCCAAGGTAATTTCATTCACTACCGTATATTCCGGTGTATAAGACGACTGGGCGTATAAGACGACTCCCAACTTTTCTGGTTAAAATCTAGAGTTTGGGATATACTCACCTTATAAGACTACCCCCTTTTCCAACGCACATCAAATAAAAATGAAAAATATCAGATTTGATTTCAAATCCAAGACTATCAAAGCGGTAGCCGGCTCTTCGGCTTAGAAATGGAGATGAGCACCAACCCTCAGAGTTGGACACGATTGGACTTAACGTCAGGAGAAAACCTTTACCTTACCTAGAGGGACCTGTAAACTCCTGTATGTTTATTATTTATTTAACAGTTGTGGGTCTATGGAGCGTAATAAAGTTCTATAAAGTTCTACCTTACCTAGAGTGAGACCAGGGCCGGGTCCAACATCCTTTCTCCAACAACAACAATAATCGAAACCTAGAGTTGCAAGTGACTCCAATGGCCATCCAGTACAACCCTAATTCTGCCAGACAGAAACACACATCCAAGCCCTCCCAAAAGGTGGCCAATCTGCTCTGCTTAATAATGACAATAACAACAACTATAGAACCCTTTAGTTGGATATGACCCCAATGGCCATCCAGTCCAACCCCATTCCTGCCAGGCAGGAAGACACAATGCAAGCCCTCCTGACAGGTGGCCATTCAACTCTGCTTAACGTTGCTAACAACAACAACAACAACATTAACGAGCCCTAGAGTTGGAAAGGACTCCAATGGCCATCCATTCCAAATCCACTCACTCCTGCCAGGCAGGAGGACACCACCCAAGCCCTCCCAACAGGTTGCCATCTAGCTCTGTTTGATAGTGATGATGATGATGGAACCCTTTAGTTGGATGTGACCCCAATGGCCATCCAGTCCAACCCCCCTCCTGCCAGGCAGGAAGACACAATGCAAGCCCTCCCGACAGGTGGCCATCCAGCTGTGCTTGGTAATAATAATAATAACAACAACGATGATAATAATAGAACCCTTGAGTTGGAAGGGATCCCAATGGCCATCCAATCCAACCCCCTCCTGCCAGGCAGGAAGACACAATGCAAACCCTCCAAACAGGTGGCCATCCAGCTCTGATTGGTAATAATAATAATAATAATATTTATTTATTTCTTGGGCTTCTATGTCGCCACTCCCGGAGGGCTCGGGGCTGCTCACAAGCGCCGGGTAAAACATGATAAAAACATAGCAACAGTTAAAACACGGCAGTTAGAATACAATAATAATAATGGAACCCCTGATTTGGAAGGGACCCCAATGGCCATCCAGCCCAACCCCCATTCTGCCAAGCAGGAAGACACAATTCAAGCCCTCCCAGCAGGTGGCCATCCCACTCTGCTTGGTAATAATAATAATATCATTAATTATAATAATGGAACCCTTGATTTGGAAGAGACCCCAATGGCCATCCAGTCCAACCTCCCTCCTGCCAGGCAGGAAGGTATCATCCAAGCCCTCCCGACAGGTGGCCATCCACCTCAGGCCCCCCAGGCTCCTGCAGCTTCCCAACCCTCCCCCTCTCCAAACATGGGAAGGATATGAAGCCTGGAGGGTGCAGATGGGGGATGGGTGGCAGGGGCGACGGCAGGAGAGGTCGCCCCTGGCTGTTCCTGCCCTGCTCCCATGGATGGCCCCTCCCTCCACCGCTGCTTCAGCTCTGGCTCCTGCGGTAGTCGCTTCAGGCTTGAGGCGGAGCCAGCACCAAGCCAGCAGCGGCGGGGACAGCTCAGCAGCAGGCTACCACCCCTGGCCGGCTTCCCTGGTAACGGGGCCTGTCGCTTCTCTGTCCTCCTCCTCCCTCCATCTTCCTCAGGCTGTGCTGCTTGGGGGGTGCCAAGAACAAGGGAGGAGAAGGACGGAGAAGCGACAGGCCCCGTTATCAGGGAAGCCGGCCAGGGGGAGTGGCTTGCTGAGCTGTCCCCGCCGCTGCTGGCTTGGTGCTGGCTCCGCTTCAAGCCTAGAGCGACCACCGCAGGAGCTAGAGCTGAAGCCAGAGCGGGGGAGGGGCCATCCATGGGGGCAGGCCTGCGCAGCTCAGGGATGCCGAGGGCAAGGGAGGAAGTGGACAGGGAAGAGGAGGAGCAGCAGCCCCATTACCAGGGAAACTCCTGAGCTGTCCCCACCGCCGCCGGCTTGGTGCTGGCTCCGCCACCGGCGGCCTGGTGCTAGCTCCATCTCAAGCCTAGAAACCAAAAAAACCCTACTGCTGCTGCAATACCAGCAGCAGCAGCAGGGTCCCTTTGACCTCTAATAGTTGCCTGCGTTCCTCGCTCTTGGCATCTCCAAGCGGCACGGTTTATACCTGGCGCACAAGACGACCCCCCATTTTATGATGATTTTCTTGTGTTAAAAAGTCGTCTTGTACCCCGGAATATACGGTATTTATTCTAGTTCTTGTAGTACAACGCTAATCAGAAAATCATTAATATTAATCTGGGATATAATTTTAATTAATCTTCTGATTAAGTATCTTTAAAAATTCTGCTGTTTGCTAGAACAGAAATGTTAACTAAGAATTCTGAAAATGTCTATTTCCGTTATTCCTTTTTTAAAATAAAAATATGTAACTTACCTATAAGTTCGACTATGCTATCACTGCGGTTTCTGCTGGCGACCACATCTTTGGATACACAAGCTTGTGTAATGCCACCAGCAGTTGTCAGGGCAAGGAGAAGATTAGGAGGTGGCGTTCTCAAAAGCTGTTGCAACAGTTCCAATGATCCAGTTACAACATTGTGGTCTCGGTGCTGCGTATAATGTAGACTCAATTCATAAACCTAAAAGAAATGTAATGAATGAACTGAGGGACAACACTTAGAATAAGAAGGAAGAATTTCTGTCAATGCTTCTGAACACCTTTCTCCATGAAATTGATTAGGTTACTGCTGTATATTTTCTGTATTTTATGTTGTCCTGTTTGCATTGTTGTTGTTTTGTAAACCGCCCTGAGTCCCTCCAGGGAGCTGGGGAGGGATATACCGTATATACTCGTATATAAGCCGAGTTTTTCAGCCCTTTTTCAGGCTGAAAAACCTCTCCTCGGTTTATATTCGGGTGGGGGTCCTGGTGGCAAAGCACGGGGATAAAAAAGCTCTTCTTGCACGCCATCCCGCCAGGACCCTCATCTCCTCTTCCCTCTCCCCCTGCAGGCCTTTCCTTCCTCCGAGCCCAGAGAGCGAGGCTATGAGCCAAGGGTGCCCACATTTTTTCAGCACGCGAGCTACTTATAATAAAACCAAGTCAGAAAGATCTATCTACCTCCTCAAGACTGGAGAGGGGAGGGGTGGGGCGGAGCTTGGCGCGGCCCAGCTCCGCCCCCTCTGGTTTCCGCTCTACCAGCAGCTTTTCCAGGCTTGAGGATGGCAATGCCAAGCCAGTCTTGTGCTAGCTATGCCACCACTGGCCTGGAAAAGCTGCTGGTAGAGCGGAAGCCAGAAGCGGGTGGAGCCAGGCCGTGCCAAGCCCCGCCCCCTCCTCTCTGGCTTTGGAGCTCCCAGCAGCTTTTCCAGGCTTGAGGATGGCAATGCTAAGCCAGTGGTGGCATAGCTAGCACAAGGCTGGCTTGGCATTGCCATTCTCAAGCCTGGAAAAGCTGCTGGTAGAGCGGAAGCCACAGGGGGGCGGAGCCATGCTGCGCCAAGCCCCCCCCCCTGGCTTTGGAGCTCCCAGCAGCTTCTCCAGGCTTAAGGACGGCAATGCCAAGCCAGCCTTGTGCTAGCTATGCCACCACTGGCTTGGCATTGCCATCCTCAAGTCTGGAGAAGCTGCTGGGCGTGCCGAAGCCAGGGAGGGGCGGGGCTTGGTGTGGCCTGGCTCCGCCCCCTCTGAGAAGCGCCCCATCCTGGGATCTGCCTCCTTTGGTCCCGGGATCGACTGGTCGATCGCGATCGACTTCCTGGGCAGCCCTGCTATGAGTAAACTGTCTTAGAGAGTGGGAGCTTCCCCCCCGTTCTCTTCCCCTCCTTCCTGTTTCTGTTTCATAGTCGACTCCCATTCTCTGCAAGGTACCTGACTAACTAAAGCCAAAACAAAAAAAAAGGAGACAGCCTGGAAAGATTGCCATGCAATAACACAATGGCCTTAGATAGCAGTCCTCTGCATTTTGTCCGAATTTTAGGTTCTTCAGAGAGCATCTCACTGTAATGAGAACTGTTGACTGACAATTTTTCACTGCACTCTGCTCTTCTTTCATGAAAATCACAAGGAAGGGAGCCATTTTTTTCTTTCACCGCAGTCGCAAATAAATTGATGTAACACTTTCAAAACAGCACAGCATTGAATGGGAAGATAGCAGCTTTTACAGAAAGTGCCAGTACGAGAGTGAAACAATCAGAAGCTTTAATATTACTAGAGTGAGGATAATTTTTGACTCACCCTCATTTAAGAAAGATTAGCTTATCACCTACAACCTTGGAAAAGAGTCTGGTAAACACAAAGTTTACTTCTTAGGAGAAACACATAAGCTTGCACTGTGACAAACATAAAATACCTGCCATTTTTTTCTTACCTGTACAAGTTGATTTAAAGATGGAGAAATCTCAGTTTCTTTCTGTGTCACACCAAAGCTACCTTTAAGACTTGTATCTTTCACCTGCTGCTGTAGCAAAGGTATCAGATATCTTAAGGTGAGCAATACCCCAAGAATTAAGACACTGGGATATTCATCTTCCATGGGAAATAATAAACCTGTGAAGTTCAGAACAATGGTTTTAAAGGTTTTTAGAAGTTAATCTTTTGACTTTTTAAAACTTAAGATAGGTATTACCAATTTTTTTTCAGGTTCCACCCCTCCCCCTCCCCCCAAAAAAAGGATAGCCCTTTTTTACTTACTGTAGGTTTGCTCAGATACTGTATTTTATCTGCAATTATTTTGGGATATTAAAGTTTCCCTAAACTAATATAATGTGCAAATTCAAACAACTATTTTCATAATACTTTTCTGATAAGGAGAGTTTTTGCATATTAATAAACTTTTTCCATGTTTTTATGATAGAACCAATTAGGATTATAACACAGGAACAAAAAAAAACCATGTTATATAGTGTAATTTGTTACAAAGGAAGTGCTTTATATTACATTTTGTTTTTATTGTTTCTAACTTACATATTTTATCAGTAATATGACCAGGGTATATTTTAGAGATGCATTTGATCAGCAACATTTTCAATTTTAACCCAAAAAAAGTGACATAAGCTATTATTATTCCCATTCCTTGTATATTGGGAATGAACATACAAAAGGCCATGATGGTTCATATCTTAGGCCTATTTATGAAATTGTTTTGTTCAGCAATAATTAGTAAAATAAAGCAGGATATGATAAACTGTACCCATAAATGCTGTTGCATAATTACACATGCAACAGGCAAAAGTACAAAAAAACAATGCTTCACTGGGAGAAAATACATATCAAAATTGGCTTACCAATTGTGAAAAATGTAAACACTGACTGATAAACCTATGCCATTGCTATTCCCTTCATCTCCATTACTGTTGAGAAAGTTTTCCAGGTCTTTGGGTTTTACCTTTCACAGCTCCATAGCAGGAAAAGAGATGGAGGCATTTGTGAAGAGCGTGTGTGCATGACTCCCTTCAAGGAAGAATGTACATGCATGTCCATCAAGTAAGACAGCGTGCCTGAGAGTGAATGCCACACAGAACATTTCTATCAATTGTGACTGTGTACACACACAAGCCCACGTGTCTCTAAATTCTGTGCATATACCTCTTACATCTCTATCTCTCCCTGACCATTAAACTTTCTGTCTGACCAACTATTTTCTAATATTTAATCAAAATCTGAAGCACCACCTTACCTAATAGTACATTCAGCAGCCAAGTATAAAAATACTGTGTTCTTCGTGAATGCTGGCAAATGCTCACTACTGATGCAGCTGCCGTTCGACGTATAGTAGGAGACGTGGACTTAAGGTTAGCTACAAACGCCTTCAATAAAATCTAGAGTGAAAGAAACTTTAGTTACAGTTTCATTTGTCTGCAAAGACACTGAGAACTATAGTTAAAAGATTTTTCAACTGTTGCTTGAACTTTACACTGAGAAGCAATAATGTTCCAGAAAATGGACTTTACCACACATATTCAAGTATAAATTTACTTCATGTAAAAGTCAAGGGAAGGTTGGGGGCAAATAAAACAAAGCTCTAATTCACCCTTCATTCAGTGTTGTGATTGCACCTGAATGTGAGGCTGAGAGAGTGGAGTCTGGGCCCAGGAGTGTGAAACGGGTTACTCATGAGCAGGAGTCTGATGGGGAACATGAGAGAAAGAGGATAAGGCAAATACTTAATGAATCCTCTGATGAAGACACTTTCCCGGGGGTTTCTGGAGATGATGAGTCTGGTGGTGAGGAGCAATCTATGAGTGATGGGGATGGAGAGTTGCAGAGCTCGGATGATATGGACTGTACTCAGGTACAGCGGACCCATAATGTTTGTGAAGAGCCAATTAGTAGCGACTCGTTTGTGGGATTTGTTGGGGATGGGAATTGGAGTTCAGATGATCAGTCTTCATGTTGGAGCGATCTAAGTCGTGGCAGGAGAAGAAGAGACTGGCGAGAGAGACAAAGGGCAGCACGTGAAGCTGTGGTAACAGCTGAAAGGGTTGATGGCATGGCATTCGCTCAAGTTCTGAGGAGGATTTCTGAATAAGAGGGACTGGGAAATAACCACTCCCTTGCAGCTGGCAAAGTGTCGCTTTGGTGCCCATGTCCTGCCTTGTGTTGCTGTGTTGCTGCGTTCCTATGGACGTGAGTTTGGATTTTGGACTGCCTTCGCTGACTTGGGTATTGTATCGGTTGGGGGATCGTGGTTTGTTTCCTTTGTATTGTTACACCGAGTTTACTTCCTGTGTGCTAGTTGCTGCTCCTGCCTTCTCGTTGTGATTCCGAACCGGTTTAAACTACTCTGCTTTGCTGCCTTTCTCCTCGGATTGATCTCGGAACGTGCTGACACTTCTTCGCTGCCTGCCTTTCAGCCTTATTGATGACGCCTGATTTTCCCTTTGTGTTGTGCTGTATCATGAGTTTTTTGGAGCTTTAATCCAGTTTTTCTGTTTAAGACTCTTTTTTGCTCAGTAGGCTTGCATTTTGTGTTATTCTTGCATTCACACTAAAGTTTAAGTGTTTTGGGTTGTTTTTGTCAAAGTATTATGTTTTGTGTATTAGATGAAATGTAAATGAGGTGCCATGTATGATGCAATGTATGTATGATGCAATCTATGTGCCTGGATTTCATCAGCCTACTAGTGACTGTGCAGAACTGAAGTCTGGGTGCTGAAAGAGTTAAAGGTTGCCCAAATTTGATCCAATTACTGTTGTCTGTCTCGTTATTTCGGGGGTTGGCAGGTAAGGCCCTTTCCCTGCCTACGCAGTGAGCGGGGAAAGGCTATTACCTCCTCCCACGAAGGGAGGCGATTGGTTCCTTGGATGGAACCTTCTAAGGAGTGGGCGGAGGCTGCCTATGGGTTGGGGCAGTCTCCTGCTTCATTCCCATTTGCATCATCTCTGATTGAAGAGAGAGATGATGCAAGACTCTGTGACCAGTATATATAGGAGGCTTCAAGCCAGCTTCTTCCTTCCCATGTGGCTGATGTTAAGTGTTGGATGTCTGTGCCAGTAAAGCTGTTTGTACTCATTCTGGGTCTGCAGAAGTATTTTCTTCCACACAGCTAAGGAGCTCAATATTCTAACAGTTTTAACCCTTTTTTGAGTTTTTGTGACGCTGTTAATAAACTTTACTTTATATTGGGCTCGACTCCTTTAAGGCTCTCTGTTCTCGACATTCAGGATTCAAGAATGACTGCTAGCCTTTCAGAATTTTGCTGATTTTGCAAATTTAAAAATATATGTATTAGTAGTATAAAAAGAAGTAATATTGCAGATAATTACTTTATTAACAACAATTTTAGGGTGAAATATTTTTTAAAAATTCAGATAATTATACCTTAATTTCATTATCATTTGCAAAATTTCCAAAAGCTCCCATGATTTTTGGTATTGCTGCAGCCAAAGTCTCTTGTACCGATTCCTCAGATCGACTGCTCACTCGTGTTAGGCAGGGCAGAAGGTTTACAAAATAAGGTCTGCAAGCACAAAAGATATAAAATATTATTGTACAATGTGGCCAAACAAAACATTTGTTATATTAGATCTAGACTAGCACTTCTGTTCACACAAGGAAGAAGATTCCTTCTGGAAGATAGCAGAAAAAATAGTTATGAAAGCTTTCCATCATCAAAGCAATGTAAGAACTATGAAGAAGGAAACTTGTACAAAAAAACGATGTCCCAGAATTTCAAGCAGAAAATCCCACAATATCTGCTTTGAACTGAGTTGTCTGAATCCACACTCAAATAATGTGGGATTTCTTGCCTTGATATTCTGGGATACAGGACTGTTTGGAAGGGTCCTGTAACACATCTTTCCTGTCTTTTCAAAGCAACAAGAGTAATTCATTATTGAGGACGCGTCCTACGCACTAAACAGAGGAAACACAACCTTCCCTTCAGAAGATTAGTAGACCCAACCAAGATCAGTAGGTCAGAAGTAACACTAAAAATAAACCTAAATATTCATTTTCCAAATGACATTATGAAAGATAAAATCATAAAGTTGGAAGGGCTCCATGGATAAAATGATATTATTCTCTGGTGGAAAAAATGAAATCAAAATCCTGTAAATTATCAAAACAACTTATCGCAAACAGTCATGTATACCATACACTGACCATTCAATGTAGATCAAAGCTAGCTTCAAACTACTGGTCAGGCAACAAACTCCCAAAAAAAGTACATGAAAGAAAGCGCTTAATGTGCATCAGTCCCATGTGGCACCATTGAGACCTCAAACTGATTCCATGATTCCCTATGTAATCATCTGCACAATGAAACCATTTCCTTCAATACCAGTTTTGAAAGTGCATTAAATTGAATATATGAAGCATGAGTAAGGGAACTGGGTGGTCTCATTCAGAACGTTATTCCAAAGTTTGAGAGCCTTCAAATGTACGTGGGAGATAAGAGGTGAGTGTCAGTTCCATAGTGACAACACCTCGGCCGAAACTTACAAAATTTTTCCCCCAACAGGTTCATGTAAATATTAAAAAGCTCTTGTGGTACCATAAAGCAATTGCCATGGATTAAAGCAATTTTCATTAATCTGATACATTCCAGATAGACAGAACTACCATACCAAAAGGTTAAAAAAAACCAACAACACCCTAACTAGCCTAACAGACCTGGGAGGGAGGTTGAGGAAGAATGGAACGGAGATGGGATAGGAAATCTGTTCTCTTCTGAGTATTGTTGGACTGTAACAACAGAAAGGGATTCTCAAAAGATGTTGACACCATCACACGTAAGCAGTTGGAGTGGGGATAATTTTTATTCTTCCCACCTGTTTGCCTGCTCTCATTTGTACAGCAGAATTAGCACACAGAGAAACTGATAATCAGTTTTGGCATGGCTTCCTAAGTTAAGTGGAAACCCCATACACAAATGCCAAAACACTTTCCTAATTACTAGGAAAAATGACACATTATAATATAATTTTCCTGGTTTACACATACATCAGAGGCACAAGATTCAAATATCAGAAAGAACGCATAACTACAAAGAACTTTTATTTTGTCCTGAACTTACTGCATCTGAACTAGCCCAAAATATGGAAGTATCTACACATAATTCCCGAAAAACAATCTCACCGGCATTTCTGTGGTCGAACAAGGTGTGCAAGTTCAGCAAACCTCCAAAGAGCAGCACGCAGACTTCGAGAAGCACCATTCTAGCCAGACAGAATTGGGGAAAAAAAGTGAATCACCCCAATTTCAGACTGCTTTTATTTTGACAAAGAACATTTAACATGTGTTTGCATCTCTAGATCAGAAGAAAATGTAGACTAGGAATTTCAGTTCAGCAAATGATTTTTTTTCTAACTTACGAGTTAACGTATCCACTTGGAAGACTGTAATTAGAGTTAACAATTCTTTTAAACCATAGTAAGTTTCACTACTGAACTGACAGAATGTTATCTCCAAGAAGGCTCCCGAAACGTAATAGGCAGCACATTGTCTTTTAGAATGTAATGAAAGCTAACAAATTCATATTATCATTAAAAAATGTGCCTATCTTACGAAACTTACAGAATAGTAAATTAATTATGCCCATAAATAAAACTGAGATTTTATTTAAAATATAGGTGTTTGAATAAAATATGCTTTTTCTGACATCTTAAAAACCTGAAAGGTTTCCCAGCGCAGACCCTAACAAATTTGCAATATCTTTGTGGAAGGAAAATGTTCTGGAATAAGTAAAATGCTTTTCTAGACAAAGTTTTGCGCACTTAAAATGTCAGTAACTGTATACTATAAGTAAACTGTACGTTTTTGCAGTTGACTTACAAACTTTTCTCTTTTAAAAGCCTTTTTACTCAGGCAGGCATTTAAAGGAAAAGGTTTTTAAGATCAAGTCAGGGAGTTCTGTGATTTTAGCTTCGAATACTTTTAAAATAAATTATATGGATTTTAACTGTTAATTTATAATTAATATCATTGATGCCTAATTCTATTTTAATGTTTGTATATTTTTGGATTGATAATTGTATTGAAATGCTTTGGATGTGCACCACTTTTGAGTTTTCTTTGTAGAGAAAAGAACATTAACACAACAACAACCTCTGCCAAATTTTTGCTACATGCTCTCTAGTTGACTTCTATTTGCGGCAACACTAAAAATAACAGACTTCCAAAAGATTCTGTTATTAGCTGTCCTGTTCAACACTCATCCATGATGTGGCATTCCCTCCTTATTGTTTTTACATTTTCCCAGCATCATTGTTATGTCCAAAGTACAGTGGACTCAATTTAGTCATTTTAGTTTGCAATGATAATTCAGTTTTGGTTTGTTTTCAGGCCTCTTTATTACATAGTGAATGACATCGCTGTTTGAGCTGCCAGTAACATGAAATTCGTGGGTTGCAGTAATTTGACAGACAACTAGAAGGCACACACCATAGATCTATTAAGACCCAACTACTTATTATTATTTATCACATTTTTGTGATTGACTGCAAACCTGAACAGATTTCGAACTTCAAACAATAAAAGTGCCTCACCTTTTTAATCTCTTTATAAAGTTCTAACTGTAACCTAGGAAGATTGGAGTCCATCAAAGCCTAGAATGAAACAAAATGTTAAAATTCAAATATTTCTTAGACATTTAAAAGCTTGTATGTTGATTTAACACCTTGCTATTAATCTCCCAATGTAAATGATAGTTGATAGTTGAGTACATGGATGACACTTACATATCATTACTTCTGGCACCAGTGCTTTACAAAAATTTTTCCACCTGAACATTAAGAAAACTTCAGACTATTACAAAGGATTGTTAAATGAATGTTAGGATATATGCAGATCTCACAAATACTGAGCATGCCCATAAGGCTTCTGATCTATAAGCGTGTTGCTTCCTAGTGGACAATCCAATTCTGATGTTCAAATTTGAATACTGCTGCTAATGGCTTCTTCTGCTCACATAATAAAAGTACATCTACATATTACACCCAAAAAAGACTTTCAGGAAAAGCAATCTATATATTCTCAGTAGCTATTCAGACTTGATTTGACAGTCAAGGGAAAGGAAATTAAAAAACAAGAGGAAATGGAAGCGAGTTTTGAAGATATAGAAACTGCCTGGAATAGGGCATCCCTAAACCTGATCTCACCTTTTGCTGTTGGTCTCACTTGTGCACAGCTTTATAAGTCATCCAGATGAGAATGCTGAATAGGTTGGATGGAACCCCAGAGCTCCAAAACTATGTACTTACAATACGCAACACAGTGGTTCGAAGCATTTCATACTAAGAGTAACCTTACTTCTCCCAAAGAACTTGAAATTTTTTGGTTGAAAATGTACTGCTGTAGAAGCCACAAATAAGACCATACAGAAGATCATAATTTATATAAATAAAAAGGTAATGTTTGTTTGTGGGATTAACATAACTCAAAAACCACTGGACAAATTGACTCCAAATTTGGACACAATGTACCCTGTCAGGACAATGAGTGACCATCACTCATAAAAAACACTGAAAAACACAGTGGAAGAGACTGTATACAATTAGCAAAGAAAACTAAGTGTCTGTAAACTAGTTCTCCCTTAGGAGTCTCTTGCTATTCATTCCACAAGCAACAGATCATTGGCACAGATCCAATTTCTCTTCACTGCAAGAGAACTGATAAGCTATTATAGTACCCAGAACAAGGGATCATCAAATAAATGTTTAGTACTGTAGCTCTCATCACACTGCGTGGCCTTTCTCCCGCTATACTGGCACATTTTACAACTGGGAACGGTTATGTGTCAGGAGCATGAGTCCTACCATGTTTATTCTTCACTTGTTGTATTTGTTTATATCAACTATTTACACTGGATGATGGGTGTTGTCATGCATTAACCATGCTGGAATTTGCTTGTACTTAGAGGGACTGCTGGAGAATGATGCTTTCTCTCAATAGCTAGGAAGTATCTATGGCAGACCTGGGCAATTGCCGGCCCTCCAGGTGTTTTGGACTTCAAATCCCAGAAATCCTAACAGCTGGTAAACTGGGTAAGATTTCTGGGAGTTGAAATCCAAAACACCTGGAGGGCCAGCAATTGCCCAGGTCTGATATATGCCTTGTAGATCTATGGCGAGCTGCAAAGGAAAGGTAGTAACTAGCTCTTAATAGGTTATTGTGACAGATGTGATGTGAAGTGATACCTGTAATATTCAGTTTATGAGCCAATGCAATGGAAGTCCAAATTTGAATTGCTTTACCATTCCTCTGATTTATGGTGACTATCACTGTTATCTTAAATAAATCTTCTAAGTTTTCAGAATTTTGTTTCCTGAACTGGAGTTTGCCTTTATATGTATCTGAAGGGAATTCAAATAGGGAATTAACTTTTTTTCCTACTGCTCTGAAACTATGACATAAGCCAAAATAGTGGTTCTCAAACGGTGTTCCTCCAGATGTCTTGGACTTCATCTCCCACAATTCCTAACAGCTGGTAAACTGGCTGAGATTTCCAGGGGCTGAAGTCCAAAACACATGGAGGAGCACAGTTTGAGAACCACTGAACCAAAGGATTCAGATTGCAAAGGATGAATTAGGAAGAACTTCCTCATGGTAGGAGCTACTAGGGCAGTGGTTCTCAACCTGTGGGTCCCCAGATGTTTTGGCCTCCAACTCCCAGAAACCCTAACAGCTGGTAAACTGGCTCGGAATTCTGGGAGTTGTAGGCCAAAACACCTGGGGACCCACAGGTTGAGAACCAGTGTACTAGGGTAACCCACAGCATGATGCACAATCCCCTTTAGAAACATTTAAACAGAGATTAAACAGCCAATTTCCAGAGGTGCTTCTGCTATAGATTTTTGCATGGAGGGGGGTTAGTTTCCTTCCAACATTGTAATTATATAATTCATAAAGCAATATTTTTTTTCTCCTAAATGATCTTACATCCTAAATGATTTCACTATGTAAAAGCAGTTTGGCACATCTACATTTTTATTAGCAATTATTGATCAAAAAAATAAAACTTACTTTTATTACTTTGTTTAGACATTCATCAGCAACCATTCTTACATCTGACTCCACATCATCACTGCAGAGAAGGAAAAGTTCCATAGCAATTCCAAGCAACTTCTGAAATTCTGGAGAGTTCCTTAAATAAATAAAAAATTAACACAAGTCTTACTAGTTGGATTTTGCAACACAACTAATAATAAAATACATTTCTCAATATTTTCAACCACAGTATGTACTTATGTATACATTGAGAGTAGATCTTGAGATCAAAATTATGGATTTTGATATGACCCGAAGATAAATCAAGGACATCAAGGCCCTTCAGCTTTCTACTCATAGCCCTGTGTTTAATAAGGGTTACATGTTCTGGTTATTTGCCTTGGAATAAGCCAATTTATGGGGTTTACTTTTGAACAGATCAACATCATTATCACTTTATTTCTTATTAATCGCCCTCCATCAAGATGCCCCAGGCGATTTATACAGATATACTGTACATTAGACTTGGCCCCTTCCTCATCCTCTTTTTTCATAGCTTAATATATTGGCTTGCCAGTCAGCTTTGGTTAGAACACACCATAGTTGCTGATGTGTGCATATTATTTAAGAGTTTCATTTTATTCTAAAGCAGAATTGTGTATTTTCCCAAACTTCTTAAGTACAATGGAGTACAAAAATAAAGGAGCACGTGTTGTACCACAATTCATTTAAAGGAAGCTCAGGAAAGTGCAGCCTGTGGCCTACATAGAGCTGCCCAAGACCATTTTTGTGACCCCAAGATTTTTTAAAAAGTTTTTTCAAAACCAATTGTTCTCAAAAAGCCACCTGGAAGAGGGACATTTTCATAATGTTTTCTGCTGCCCTGGATCATTTTAACCCAGAAAATATATTTTAAAAAATACAGCTTATTTTGAAAATTGCCCTGTCTGGGATGTTAAACGGCCTTGGGAGGACTAGAAAGTATCTGAACAACAGGCAATAAAAATGGGATTATTGTCCTGAGAATATGATAGGTGCCAATTCACTTCCTCTTTCTTTCACTGAACACCTGGCTTTAGTACTTCTAATGTGAGTTGTTTAGAAACTTTCGCTTTTTATGCTACATCTTTAAATTGTACAACAAAAAGGTAGAACTACTATCAACAGAAGGTATAAATCTTGAAGGAAAAGTTTTACTATTGGACAAAGTTCTATCTATACAGCCACAATTCAAACCATATATATCAAGTAGCAAGACACACCTATAGGAGAATCCAACACGTAATTGCCTGCCTAATTTCTCTCTTTACTTTTATCAAGGCCAACTTTTCTATTCAAAATTAGAAGAAGAAAATTGTGAGTCTGACAACCTTATCCAGATTTCATGCTGCAACTAAATGTAAAATTATGGACTCTTACTCTGTTTCAAAAGCATAGTAAACTCTTAAAAGGCGGGGGGAAACTTGTTTTCATATTTCTCAGTCACCAAAATCAATATGTACATTAAGAGAATCCTCAAATACTTACCTCAAGGACTGAGCAACTATATTTTCACAAATTGTTAAACAATGATTGACTCGATCTTTCTTAGTTGTGGAAAGCTCTTTCTTTCTAGAATAAGAGGGGGAACATAAATACTTCAGTTATAAGATGAAAACCTTGATTTTTAAAATAGTTTTCCTCCAAACCAAAAACATTACACAGGGTCCTTGGTATTCTATAAAGGCATCCTCAATCTATAGCCCTCCAGCTGTTTGGGCTTCCAACTCCCAGAATTCCAGACCATTGAACAAGCTTGCTAGGGCTTCTGGGAGCTGGAGGGTTGCAGTTTGAGGATGTCTGTCCTATGGGATTTGGTTCCAGGACCTCCTGTGGATAACAAAATCTATCAGGGATCAAATCTCATTATATACAATAATGCAGTAAAATAGTTTCCCTTATATACAAGTATATAAAATGACAAAATCAAGGCTTGCTTTCTGGTATTTTTTGGGGAGAGGGGTGATATTTTCATGTCAAAATCTGTAGATACAGAGGGACAACTCTACACCTATAGAAATTACGTAATAAGCATACAACAGTAATGCAAAAATAAAATCTGTACAATTTGAAAAGTAAAGAGGTAAGACAACATCTGCACATAAGACCTCTAGACCTGCAACACCCCTCCCCCCGCCTGCATACAAGTTGCCTGGACTGAAAATGTGAATGTTTCTAGAAAAGCAAGGCAGTAAGCAAAAAGATGCCCAGATACCAGCTTCTATTCAGCTCTTATAATTCATACTAGCAATGACACTCAAAGAGCCAGGATGACGTAAAACTCCAGGGAGACCAAGATCTGGATTACTGCTCAGACCTAGGCACAAAGGTGGCACCAGAGGAAGGCAATGCCAAAGCACCTCTGAACAAGTTTGTGATAGGTTCATCATAAGACAGAAATTACTCAAAGACACACACAAAAAACCCACTCTCGAGCAAACAAGTTCACAATGCTCTACTACTGAACAAGCTTCAGTAAAGATACCATGCATCATTAGTCATTCCCAGTTGAGGCCGGGCAAAGTGAAAAGCCCAAAAGCATGCAAGCGAACTAGTAGATAAAAATATTTGAACATATAATTGGTTGTCTTTACTTTCAACTAATCAATAGTTTCCACAGAAAGAGAAATTGAATTTTGTATTGACTTCCAAAGCTTACAAAGGATAGATCTGTCACGATGCAAGACCTAGGCCGGCCCCTTAATCACACACACAGAGACGATAATCAACTAACTACTTTATTGAAGTATAAAAACAGGTGAAAAGGTAATTGTCCATAAAAGTATCAAAGTAATCCAAAAGTAAAGGTATAGTCCAAAAGGCAAACTTGGCAATACTTCCAAAAACTTGGCAAGGCTCCGCTTAGCTAGCGGATCAGGAACAAAGCAAGGCTACAAGATAAACTCTTCTTGGCAGGCCACTAGCCCCAAACTTAGCTACGTGGTCTTGGCTTCGCTACACATCTGCATAGGTGAGACGTGGACGAAGTACTGAGGATCCGTTCCCACGGATCCTATACTTAATCCCCTTGACGAGGCCCCGACGCTCTAGGCTTCTCCTCCTCCAATCTGTGCTCACGAGCCCTCAGTCTGTCTAGGCTGTGGAACCAACCCCTCCTGCTAGTCTCAATGCTCCGTCTCCTATCAAAGGTTCGACCTTGCCTCCCAGCACCTGGTTCCCTATCTTCATGAGAGTCAAACTCCCCAGCTGCTTCCCGGGTCTCTCCCTCGGTTGTTTCCCACATCCTCTCTTGCGAGCCTGCCCCCCCCGGCCGCTCGTAATCTTCACTATCACTGCTTTCAATTCCGACTGGCCTTCCAGCTGTTCGTAAGGGTCAGGTCAGCCGTCATCCCATGCCAGACTTTCTGTGGGAGAAGAAGGCCCAGCTATCTCAAAATCCCCTTCTTCTAGCCCCTCCAAATCCTCTTCTGAATCAACTGGCTCTAATGCTAGTGGGACCCCCGGTGCTGCCCCCTGCCCTCCAGGCACAAACGAGAACTGGTGTGCTACAAGATCTACTGCTTTTTGTTTTCAAGATCTCAACCAACTGCACTTGCACAGGCAAAGAGATAATCAGGTATCTAGTAAACTACTGAAATCTGTGGACTGTAGGAAGCTAGTATCATTGAAGCAATCAGGATTTTTTGTGAAGTCTTAACTTTTAAGAAATCCACTTACAGTCCCAACTGAACCATCCCTTCTCTTTGGGGCAAACAGCTTTCCGCTTTCTGGCCTGTCCAAGAGAAAGCCACTGGGTTCCCTACACACACCTCTATACTATGCTGAACCTGACAGATTCTTGCAAAAGCCCAAAGAAATAGAAGATGCCTTTGTTCACTGCAGAAAACCTGAAGAATGGAAATGGAAGAGTCTTCTCTCCCCCTCAGATCAGATTTCATTTTCCAGAAATGTGGAAGGAAAGGATAACAGAAATTCTATCAGAAGAGGCTTGCTATAAGACAATACACTTTCCCCTGCAAAACAACTTTATTTCGGCAGGCTTTCAATCTAAACTGACCCATTGCAACTAGGTGTACTAGGGGTGACTGTTTGATTGTTGATTTTAGAATTGTTTTTACTGTTTTTTAGTGTATTTTATTGTTAACTAGCTGAGGACCCGGTGGTGCCCGGGTTATTTGAGGAAGGTATTGTGTGCCAAGGTTGGTTCCTATTAGATGTTTATGTGGCTTGCAGTAGTCTCAGGAACTTAGTGATGGTACTGCAAGTCCCATTGGCCATGGTCCATCCTCCTCCAAACAGCACCAGAATGTAGAGTGGGTCATGGGGGTGTCACATTTGGTCTTGATCATTTTCTGGATGAGGGTTGCAGTGGTCTCTGGAAGTGAGGAAAGGTACTGGAAGTCCCATCATCCATGGTCCCCTATTCTCCAAACTGCACCAGGATGTAGAGTGGGTCATGGGGGCTCTGTGTGCCAAGTGTGGTCTTGATCAGTCATTGGATGAGGGTGGCAGCGGTCTCAGAAAGTGAGTGAAGGTACTGCAACTCCCATCATCCGTGGTCCGTCCCACTCAAAACTGCACCAGGATGTAGAGTGGGTCATGGTTACTCTGTGTGCCAAGTTTGGGCCTGGTTTCTGATTTGTAGGGGCTGCAATGTTCTGTGGGAAATGAATTGGGTGAAGGTAAATCCAATTTTAGAAAGTCTACCAGGGAGATCTGCAAGGTTTTATATAGATTATCTCTTGTCTGACCAACACCCCAAGGTCACTGTTAGGGTTGCCAGCTTCTGTGCAGCAGCAATAGCTTGTCGGTGAAAGATGCTGTCACAGTCTTAGAAAGTTTTAATATTTATTTCGGTTTTATCATTGTCATTTTAGCATTTAAATGTTTAATACCATTTTAACTATCTTATTCAATATTGGGTTTTAAACTTTGTCTGTGTGTACCCTGACGTTTGTACATTTGTGTACATGTGTTTGTACACCTATGTGTACCCTAATGTTTGCACATGCTGATGTTTGTACATTTTTATGCTGGTCATTGACCGTAATAAATCTTGTAATGATTGAATGAATGAATGATTGCAACTCCCATCATCCGTGGTCTGTCCCACTCAAAACTGCACCAGGATGTAGAGTGGGTCATGGTTACTCTGTGTGCCAAGTTTGGGCCTGGTTTCTGATTTGTAGGGGCTGCAATGTTCTGTGGGAAATGAATTGGGTGAAGGTACTGCAAATCCCATCAGCTGTGAGCCATCCTGCCGTAAACCGCAGCAGGTTTGTATAGTGGGCCATTGGGCCTCTGTGTGCCAAGTTTGGTCCTGATTCGTCGTTGGTGTGGGCCACTGTGATCTAAGGAAGTGAATTTAAGTACTGCAAGTCCCATCTTCCATGGTCCATCCTCCCTCAAACTGCACCAGAATGTAGGGTGTATCTTGGAAGTTTGGTCTTGTTATGTCATTGTTGGGGACCTAATCAGGAAAATCAACTTGAGGAAGCCTAACAATATCCCATGAGGTGAGGCCTAGTCAGGAAAATCAAGTTAAGGAAGCCTAGCTAGCAATTTTGTGCCTGGTATGTGATTAAAAGGGGCTACAGTGTTGTTTGGGAAGTGAATGATGTGAAGGTACTGGGAATCCCATCATTCGTGGCCCATCCTGCCCTAAACCACACCAGGTTGTGAAGTGGGCCATTGGTCCCTTGTTTGCCAAGTTTGGTCCTGAGCCGTCATTGCAAGGTTGGTTACTGTCAATTCAGGCCATACACAATGTCCAATGAGCTGAGGCATAGTTTGGAAAATCAAGTTAGTGAAGCCTTACTGTCAGTTCAGGCCATACACAATGTCCCATTAGGTGAGGCCTAGTCAGGAAAATCAAGTTAATGAAACCTTTCTGTCAATTTTGGGCGTAGTCTGTGATTTGTAGGGGTTGCATTGTTTTTTGTGACGTGTATTGGGTGAAGGTATTGAATTTTCCATTTTCAACGGAAAAAAATGTCAACTGGTTAACTTCATCTCCAGCCATTTATGTCTGCCTCAGGCCCTTTCCTTTCCTCTCTGTGCTGCCTAGGAGTGTTGGAATGTTGGGTGGCTGGCCAATCAGACTCATTTATGCAAATAATCCCACAGTGGCGACCAATCAAAAAGCTGCCACATATTCCTCTGCACCTCCCACAGCAAACACTGACTTTCATTAGATAGATAGATAGATAGATAGATAGATAGATAGATAGATAGAAGATAGATAGATGTTGCCTTATGTAAACCGCCCCGAGCATGTTGAGATGGAGCGGTATATAAAATCGAAGTAATAAATAATAATAATATAATATAATATAATATAATAATAAATAAAATGGAAAGGACTTCCCTAGAAGTTAGACTGCATCTCCCATGTGTCCTAACAAAGACAATATTTAGTCTATTATATAAAGGAGGTCCCGTTGTCGAACGACTGACAGAGACAGAGAAACCTTCCAAGGCAGAGACACCAAACTTGCCAACAAAAATAGGCCTCAAAAAAGGAAGGTTTTTAGCAAAGAAACTTCCCCCCCAAAAAAACCTAGAAGGCCCCCAACACAACTATACAAAAAAAACTACATTTCCCAGCATCCCCTGTGGCAGCCAGCGAAACCCATTGGCCAACATCGGCCCACACAAAATGCAGGGAGGCTGAGTAACCATAGTAACGCTGGGCACAGCCAGCCAAGGCTAGGATAGAATACTGAGTGATTTGATTTCATTCAGTTGGTGTTTGAGGGTTAAACTGTCAAAACCAAACTCTATGAGGGAGCAATTCTCCAGCAATTCCTACCCACACAACACAACACAACTTCCTATCACAACCCATCCCCCAAACTTATGGGACCCAACACCTACCACCACCTCAAACAAAAACAAACTCCACCTATACTCCAAACACAACACAACACAACACTGCACTGATACTCTACAAACACACACAAACACCCAAAACACCCCACCCACACAAGCATTCCACAACATACTACCACCCACAATTCCACCACACACCCACTAACTCACCAAAAAAGTAATACCTACACACAAGACAATACGCACATAACACATCCTTGCGTCTACTGCTCAACCCTTTTGTATGCCATTCCTTCCTTCCACACAGGCATAAGCTGACCCAAAAGACAAGCCATGCCTCCTAAAAAGAACAGCATCGGACGACACACTCGCAACGCTACATACATCACACAAAAAAGGGCAGAACAAACGCCAGAACAGAAACACAGTTTCTTTTTTCAAATCCAGAGTTGGGAAACCACATCACCTCTCCATCAACACAGCAGACGGAAAGACAAAAAACATTGTATATCCACAAGCTCTGCAGAACGCCAGCAACACCACACACCGACAACTCCCCAGGACTTCAACATCCCACCCACCAGAACAACCCACAACGACACAGCCATGGCCCCACCAAGACCATAAGTAACATCAATTCCAACCCTTACATACTCAGACTTTCTCGCATCTCCTAAATAGGGTACAGCAAGGCGTGCCGGGTACAGTTAGTATAATAATAAATAAATAAAATGGAAAGGACTTCCCTAGAAGTTAGACTGCATCTCCCATCTGTCCCAACAAAGACAATATTTAGTAAGATATAAGTTGCCCATCTTTCTTTGCAATCAATAAGGAAAACCCTAGCTGTATCCATTGGAATCCTCTATTCCAGTGGTTCTCAACCTGTGGCTCCCCAGATGTTTTGGCCTTCAACTCCCAACTGGCTGGGATTCCTGGGAGTTGTAGGCCAAAACACCTGGGCAGCCACAGGTTGAGAGCTACTGCGTAAGAAGCTTCCTGGAGTCTCTATTTATTTATGTATTTATTTATTTCAGGATTTTACCCCGCTCTTCTCAACCCCCGAGGGGGGACTCAGAGCGGCTTACAGTAAGGCACAATTCGATGCCCACACAGTCACAATATAAGACCCCAGAACCCTTCAAAAATTAAAATACATTAAAATACATTAAAATCCAATTACCTAAACATCATGCGCATTCATTCCAGATTAAAACAATGTTCTGTCCATAAAAGCATTGGCCCTTTTCCAGTGTTTCCCAACCTTTTTTGAGCTGCGGCACACTTGTAGCATTTTAAAAATCCAGGGGCACACCACCAATGACACTCTAACACAGTGAAGAACGGCTGGGGGATGGTGGCTGGGGGATGGTGGCCTGCTGGGAGCAGCTGCTGGGAGTGCCAAAGCCGGGGAGGAGCCATGCCATGCCATGCCCCGCCCCCTCCCCGGCCTCTGTTTTCTCACAGCTTCGCCAGCTTTGAGGGGGCAGTGCCAAGCCAGCATTGTGCTGGCTCTGCCACTGCTGGCTTGGCACTGCCCCCTCAAGGCTGGCAAAGCTGTGTGAGCACTGAAGCCGGGGGAGGGCGCCATGCCCTGCCCCCTCCCCCAGCTTCAGCTCTCCCACAGAGGAGGAGCATGAGCAGTGGACGGGCTTCAGTGGGTGGGGCTCCTCCTCCGTGCGGCTTCAGCGAGCGAGGGGCGAGAGTCATGGTGGGAGTCATGGCGGATTGGAGGCTGGCTGGGGAAACAGCCGAAGGAGGCGGCGCCCTGGCCCCTTCTTCTTTTTCTTTGCCGCGCCCGGCCCTTCTTCCTCCTCCCCCAAGCAGCAGGAGTTCGGCAGGAGGAGGGGGAAGAAAGGGGGGCAGAGAGCTTTTCTCGAGGCACACCTGATGATCGCTCACGGCACACTGGTTGAGAAACACTGCCCTATTCATCCACTTTCCATTAAAATCCCATCTAAAGTGGTGCCTTGTGCTGGTGTGCAAACGCCTGGTCCCACAGCCAGGATTTCACTTTTTCCCTGAATGCCAGGAAGGATGGGGTGGATCGTACATCGATAGGGAGCGCATTCCACCGGCAGGGGAGTCACCACCGAGAAGGCCCTCTCCCCCCCCCCACCATCCGCATTTGAGAAGTAGGCGGGAGCGAGAGCAGGGCCTCCCCGGATGATCTTAGATTACGAGGTGGGACGTAGCGGCTGATGCGTTCGGACAAGTAAGCTGGGCCAGAACCGTATGGAGCAGGGCTGCTCAGAATGGTGATCGGGATCACCAGGGTGATCTTTGGGCCTCATCCTGGTGATCTTCAGGCCCCTGACCAGGTTTTTTGCTGTTGGTCCTCTTCACGCGCCCCTGCATGCTGCAAAGAAGTCCTCCATCATTGCTCCTCCCCGCTCCCTGCTCGCACGCCGCCTCCAAAAGCTCCAGAGTCCAAGAGGCAGAATGGGGCCCCTCTTTTGGATTCCTCCTCCCCCCTCCGTCCTTCTCCAGCCACTCAGAGTCGTAGGAGACCAAAGGGGGCGGGCCTGGATGATGCAATACATGGCTGGCCCTGCGCGCGTGCGCAGAAGCGCCCATTCTGCCTCTCTGACCTCTTGTGAGCTCTTGGAGGCAGCACGCATGCTGGCGGTGTGGAAATAGGAGCAACGACGGAGGAGGAGAAGAAGGACGCTTTGGGGTCATTTCCTTACCGCATCTCAAAGGTCGGTCTTTTAACTTTGGGGTGGGTGCTTGATTGTTCTGTGGCATGTCTCTTTGTTTATTTTTAATCTTTAAAAATGGCCTTTTAGCTCCAAAGCCTCTCTGCTTGCTTTGTTCCTTGAGAAATATATGTTGGGGAATATGGAAATGTGGGAGAAATGGGGTGGTTGGATGTATTTTTGCATGCCCCTTTGTTTACCTTGCTGAGTATTAAATGGCCTTGCAGTTCAAAAGCCTCTCTTCTTACTTTCTGGCTGGTAAAATGTGTGGTAATATGGCAGTGTGGGAGAAATGGGGTGGTTGGATGTATTTTTGCATGCCCCTTTGTTTACCTTGCTGAGTATTAAATGGCCTTGCAGTTCAAAAGCCTCTTCTTACTTTCTGGCTGATAATATGTGTGGTAATATGGCAGTGTGGGAGAAATGGGGTGGTTGGATGTATTTTGCATGCCCCTTTGTTTACCTTGCTGAGTATTAAATGGCCTTGCAGTTCAAAAGCCTCTCTTCTTACTTTCTGGCTGATAATATGTGTGGTAATATGGCAGTGTGGGAGAAATGGGGTGGTTGGATGTATTTTTATGCTCTGTTTTATATTGTTGTTATTAAATTGAAATGTTGATGTTTTATAACTTCATTTGATGTAAATTGCCCCGAGCCTGCTGGAAGGAGCGGTACATAAAAATGAATAATAAATATAAATAAATAAATTAGGAAATAGTTATACGTTTTACATTTCTGGGTAGGTGATCTTTGGGACTTGGTTTTTTAATCAGTAAGTCCCATGCTGAAAAAATGTGAGCACCCCTGGTATGGAGCTTTAAAGGTCAAAACCAGCACTTTGGATTGAGCTTGGAAGTGGACAGGCAGCCAGTGGAGCTGACACTGCAGGGGGGTGGTATGCTCCCTGTATGTAGCTCCAGTTAGTACTCTGGCTGGACTAATTGCAATTTCCGAACTGTCTTCAAAGGCAGCCCCACGTAGAGTGCGTTGCAGTAATCTATTCGGGATGTGACCAGAGCGTGGACGACCGAAGCCAGATCAGACTTCCCAAGGTAGGGAAGGCGGGGTTCCCTAGGCTCCATCCCCGCTCTCTCTCCGGGGGAATCCCCCCAGGCTGGCCTCTCCCCGCCCGGACTCACGGTCTCTGAGGGGGCTCCTCGGCGGCGGCGGCGGAGGCCACTCCGGCCGAGGGAGCGGCTGAGGCGCCCGCTGGGGTGGCGGCGGGGCTCTGCTGCTGCTGGAAGGACCGGAGGGACTCGAAGGCCTTCATCAGCTTCTCCAGGGTGGCCATGGCTGCGCGCGGGAGGCTCCGGGGAGGAGGAAGCGCCGCCACCGCAGGCCTCGGGACTCAGAGCAGGCCAGCCCGCCTCAGCGCACCGACGCCATCTTGGACAGCTCCCGTCATCCCCCGCGGCGCCGCGGGGGAACGCCCCCTCGCTGTGTCCTTGTCCCCTCGCCGCTTCCGGGTTTCCCCTTGACAGGCAGGCCGAACGCCCAATCACCGCGAGGTAGAGGAGGATGCGCCCCGCCTCCTGGCCAGCAGTGTGGAAGGGGCCTCAGATAGATCACCCACCTCACAGCTGATATTGTAGGCCACCTGCCTTGATATCCTGAGGGCCCTTCCACACAGCCCTATATCCCAGAATGACAACAAGGCAGAGACTCCCACCTCTGCTTTGAAGTGGAATATATGACAGTGTGGACTCAGATAATCCAGTTCAAAGCAGATATTGTGGATTTATATATATCCTGTCCTACTCAGGGCGGATTACAATGTACACATACATGGCAAACATTCAATGCCATAGACCAGGCCTGGGCAAACTTGGACCCTCCAGGTGTTTTGGACTTCAGCTCCCACAATTCCTAACAGCCTACCGGCTGAAGTCCAAAGCACCTGGGCCCAAGTTTGCCCAGGCCTGTCATAGACACACAACATATATAGACAGACACTCAGAGGCTATTTAACATTCCAGCTTCTGGCCACCAGGGGAGCTGTCGCTTCCTCATTCTTTTTCATACTTCCTGAAGATTTTTATGGCCTCATAAATCAGTTAAATTAGCCTCTGCACAAAGTGGTACCTAAATTTCCTACTTGACAGATGCAACTGTCTTTCGGGCTGCAAAGGTCGACAACAAGCTACACAATTTTGGTTGGGAGCACACTCCAACCCAGGCTGGCTTCAAACTCAAGACCTTTCGATCAGTTGTGATCTTAATGCCCTAAACCAGTGGTTCTCAACCTGTGGGTCCCCAGGTGTTTTAGCCTACAACTCTCAGAAATCCCAGCCAGTTTACCAGCTGTTAGGATTTCTGGGAGTTGAAGGCTAAAACATCTGGGGGTCCACAGGTTGAGAACCAATGCTCTAAATCAGGGGTGGGCAATTACCGGCCCTCCAGTTGTTTTGGACTTCAACTCCCAGAAATCCTATCCAGTTTACCAGCTCTTAGGATTTCTGGTAGTTGAAGTCCAAAAATACCTGGAGGGCCGGTAATTGCCCACCCCTGCTTTAAATGGTTCTGGCCCAACTTACCTGTCCGAACGCATCTCTCCCTATGAACCATTGAGATGTTAAATATCATCCGGAGAGGCCCTGCTCTCGGTCCCGCCTTCTTCGCAGGCACGATTGGTGGGGACGAGAGACAGGGCCTTTTCAGAGGTGGCTCCTCCCTAGTGACATCAGGTTGGCCCCCTCCCTCCTGACATTTCGCAAGAAAGTCAAGACCTGGCTGTTTGAGCAGGCATTTGCTGATTAAATATAACGGTTTAATTAGATCTATGGAATGACGACGATGTGACAGAAATCCACACTCAGATAATGTGGGATTTTCTGCCTAGATATTCTGGGATATAGGTCTGTGTGGAAGGGCCCAGAGAAACAAGCTTCACGGAATACATCCTGAGGCCCAACATTTGTCCCAAGAATATTCTGACATACACAACTCCTCTGTTGTCACCTCCACTGGCTGCCAGTTTGCTTCCAGGCACAATTCAAAGTGCTGGTGTTAGCCTATATAAAGCCCTAAACGGTTTCGGCCTACATTACCTGTCGGCATGTATCTCTCCCTATGAACTATCTAGAACTGTAAGATTGTCTGGGGAGGCCCTGCTCTCGGTCCTGCCCCCTTCACAGGTGTGTCTGGCGGGGATGAGAGGCAGGGCCATCTTAGTGGTAGCCCCTTGGATATCAGATTGCCTTCCTCCTGACATTTTGGGGGGGGGGGGGAATTCAAAACCTGGCTTTTCAAGCATGCTTTCCCAAATGCAGCAAAATGCAGGTAAATATGGAACTATGGAACGACTATGTGATTGGAAAACGGGTTTAGTAAGGAGACACTAATGATTTATGTTTTAATTGCTTTTATATGGTTTTTATATTTTATGATAAATTATTTTAACTCTATTCTATGTCTGATGGGGCATCGAATTGTTGCCGACTGTAAACCACCTTGAGTCGCCTTCGGGCTGAGAACGGTGGTATACAAATACCATAAATAAATAAATAAATGGCAAAATAACATTCTTGACGTAATCGAAACTGCAGGCCTTTCCACACAGCCCTATATCCCAGAATATCAAGGCAGAAAATCCCACAACATCTGCTTTGAACTGGGTTATCTGAGCCCACACTCAGATAATGTGGGATTTCTTGCCTTCATATTCTGGGATATAGGGCTGCGTGGAAAGGCACATAGTGTGGACTCAGATAACCCAGTTCAAAGCAGATATTGTGGGATTATCTGCCTTGACATTCTGGGATATAGGGCTGTGTGGAAGGGCCCTGAGTCTCAACTGATTTGACCTAGTTTGTGGCATTAGTAGTATAACAACTACTTTCAATGTAAGGACCCCATAATTAAATAGGAACAATACTTTCAGACTAGAAAAGGCATGATTTTCAAATTTTGTTATATAGTGTAATTGATCCACAAACAAAACAAAAACATTTTCACCTGTTTAGTGAAAGAGAATAGGGAGAATACCATTCTAATCTCTCCAGAAAAATAATTCCCAAAATTGGGAACATCCATTAAGAAGGCACTCTCCCATATTCCCATTGGATATTTCTATGTTTTTGTAAATGTGATGGGACAGGGAAAAAACTGCCTTCCCTGCAGACAATATTGCATGTAAAACAAATATATAATTATAATATAACAGGAAGAACACCATCATCCCCACATCAGCCTAAGCAAATCTGTGCTTAAATCCGTTCAGCAGTTCACCTACCTGGGAAGCATCATCTCTTCAGACGCCAAGATTGATAAAGAGATAGATCATAGCAAAGGCATATAGTGCATTCGGAAGGCTTCACAAAAGAGTCTGGAGCAACAAGCACCTGAGGCAAAGCACCAAAATCAGTGTGTACAGAGCTATCATACTGTCTATTCTCCAATATGGGTCTGAAACATGGGTCACCTATCGCCAACACCTATGACTCCTTGAACGCTTTCATCAGCGCTGTCTTAGCACAATCCTAAATATACACTGGACCGACTATGTGACGAATGTTGCTGTCCTTGAGCAAGCAGGGATCACCAGCGTTTAAGCCATGCTATTGCAAACGCAACTGCGCTGGGCAGGCATGTAGCCAGGGGGGGGCCTAAGGGGGCTTCAGCCCCCCCCCCTGAAATTCTCAGGGTGGTCCGCGAAAAGGCCTTACTGGTACATTATTTAAACTGTTATGTTTATTCATATCATGATCTGATCATCATGCTCATTATATCCCACATTCATGGGGTTATTGGGATAACAATACAAAAGGTTTGCTAGGGTAGACCCTCTTCCACCCAGTCTTAGCCCCCCCCGAATCAAAATCCTGGCTACGGCCTTGGCGCTGGGCAGGGCACGTCTCTAGAATGGAGGACTACCGCCTCCCAAAGATACTACTCTACGGTGAGCTTGCATGGGTCAGCGCAAGAGAGGCGCCCCCAAAAAGAGATATAAGGACTCCCTGAAACAACATCTCAGGCTCGGCCAGAGGGCCAATGTTTTTATGGATTGAATATTGTTTTAACTTGGAAATAAAGCAGCAAATCTGGAGTCCCAGGACTCCCAGGTGTTACCTTTTTACTCACAGGTTGCGTGGACGCGCGAGCACAGGAACAAGAGAAAACGTAACAACCGTACTGTTATGGTGCAATGAAGCCAAAGTTTATTTGCACTCGTCAGCTGACGGACCTGCCCACAGAACTAGCTGCCTCAGGGCAAGAGCCCTCAACATTCTCTAACTTTCCCTTATATACATGCTATGGCGGCAGGTCTCGTCTCCTCCTTTCTTCATCATTTTCATTGGTTTACATCATCAACACATTTCAGTATCCAATTAAACAACACATTATTTGGCATCACATCCTATTAGCATTCTCATTTGCTAAACAGCACTACGCAGTTATTAATTCTTCATTCCCACAGTATGTTATCGGCCAGATGGGCACCATGTACTGGATTCGCAACATTTCTAAACCGTTCCTCTATGCCAGCAAGGAGGTGCGGTTTCATTTGCCCACGCGCAGTTTTCTACCAATCAGCTACAATGTAAACAAGTACACGCTGGGTACTAGCTAGGCCAATCACGGCCAGTGTTATCAGGAAAGGCACATGATGTATCCTAACAAATCACAGCTTGTGCCTGACCTACCAATCAAAGTGCATTATTCTCGTAATGGCATTTAGCATGATTTTGGCAAGCTATCTCGCTGTACTAAGTTCTGTGCTTGTGCATCACTCTCTCCTGACTGTACTTCTGCTAAAAGCGCCAATTCTGCTTTAGAATGACTGTGTATGATGCTGATGTAATTGTATTTTAATGTATTTTAATGTATTTTAATTGTTGTGGGGTTTTGGGGTTTTATGCTGTTGTGATGTGGGCATCGAATTGTGCCGTACTGTAAGCCGCTCTGAGTCCCCCCTCGGGGGTTGAGAAGAGCGGGGTAAAATCCTGAAATAAATAAAATAAATAATTGATCACCAGCAATGGTCCACCCTGGCTTCACATCGGGAGGCATGGAGACGCACTATCCATAATGCTGCGGCCACTTTCGAGAAGACACACCGAGCGGGTCTCGAAGAGAAACGAGAACACAGAAAGAACCGGAACTTGGAAACGACATCACCCAAGGAGACTTTCTGCTGTGCTTTCTGCAACCGGACTTGCCTGTCTCAGATTGGCCTTTTTAGTCATCAACGCGCTTGTAGAAAGCGTGGGATGAGTCCTTCCTAAGAATCTTAGTTCGCGAAGTAATGCCGAGAGATATTATACCTTACTGATATTATTATTTATTATATTGCAATATCATTAGCAATATTGCATGTAAAACAAATATACAATTAAAATATCACAATATTCATTAGTAGTATTATAATAGTGTGGGGAAATATGGCAGTGTGGATTCAGATAAGCCAGTTCAAAGCAGATCTCATGGGATTTGCTGCCTTGATACTCTGGGAGAGAGGCCTGTGTGGGAAGGGCCCTCAGAAGCAGCTGCAGTCTCAGTAGGGTCTGCGCATGCGCAGTTGCTATCCCCGCGCGCTTCCGGGTTCTCCCTCAGAGCCAGAGTCCTCCTCCAAGGAGGCCGGTGGGCGGGGCTTCCAGCGGAAGCCGTGCGCGTGAGCCTCCGGAAGCGGAGACCGCTC